>JAWLRI010000957.1:1141400-1153105 GCA_034781795.1 Crypturellus tataupa | reverse complement strand
CTCTAAGTATTTAGAAAATTAATTTCTCTCTTTGATGAGAAAAATTTTACTTACAGTTGATGAAATTAAAGAGCTTTGCTTCCATGCCTAATCATAGGAGGTTTTCTGTTAGTTTTGTTTCTGTACAGAAATATGTTAAACGACAGATCCCAGAAGGTTAAAGTCATCATCCATAGACCACTTCTAGGAGGATATAGGTGGAAAAAGAGCAATGCAACGGTGTTTTGAACATCTGTTGCCTAAATTGTTTGTTGTCTTGGGAATAGCTCCCAAATCTGGCCATCTGTAGCATGCTGGAGAGGCACACTCTTCTCTTTGGAAGAGCAGTGCTCAATTCACGTGCAAATTGTGATATGGGACTTCACTAAGAAATGGTCCAATTTTGATGAGTTTTCAGTTATTGCTAGTATTTAAAATCGGTGGTCTCTCAGGAAAGCTATATGTGTATTTAAGGAATGTTTTTTCCTAGTAATCTTTGGTTTCTTTGTTATCAGCATGGGTATCATGATTTTTTGAACTGATTAAATGCACCTTGTACATTAGAAAAAGCAGCTTTCAGGACAGCCATTGGCAGTAATAAGGTAGATTAATGTTTGGAAACTTTTGGATGATCTTCAGAGAGACCAGTGCATGACAGTTAAATGCTGCTCCTTGGGCCCACACTGCTAAAGAATTGCTTGTGCAAGTAGGCAGATCTGCTTTTTTATTATTTATTTATTTATTATTTCTTTATTTTGGTAGTGCCCATGCCTGAAAACAGCCTAAAACTGCTTTTGCAGAGCATCTTTCTATGTGGTCTGGGACTGATGAAGGCCACTGTGCATGGTCTGGGCCCCTCTGAAATTAGAGTATAAATAAGCCTCATTCTCCTACACTTGTTTCTCTGTAGTGACACCATTTAGGATGAAATGTTTAAAAAAGACTGCAGAAGAAATACAAGATGTAACAACTTGAGGCCAAGCTATGGGCAGTTGGAACAGGGTCGTGGGATTCCTTATTCCTAATGCATTTATTTGTCCATCCCATAAAAGTCTGAGTAAGATCTGATTTCTTGAATGATCCTGGCCAAATCCACTACACTTAACCTTTTTGCCTTTCTTCTGCTTGTGAAGGGTGGAAGGGGTAGAACATTTTTTGTGGGGCAGCTATGGGTAGGCTGCTGGTTATAAAGGGGCTATGAAGCAGGAAGGAAGGAAACGGGAAGATCAGGTGTTTCCTTTCAGTGCTCTTCAGGTTTGATTTTGAAAGATGTGGGTACCTCACAAAATTTATCCTAATTCAAGGTGTATGCAGTTTATTGGAGGCTTCTCAAAATCCCACTCTCATTATGCTGTAGTGCTGCTGTTGTTTCTGCAGGGAAGGAACCATTTTGTTAGGGTGCACCACAACATCAACATGAAAATCAAAGGAGTCAATACTCCTGTTGGGTACAGCCTTAGACCTTCAGCCATGAAGGTAGCGAGGGCTGGTCAAGACCACCCTTTCATGAAGACCCCAGAACCCAATCCAGCACTATCCGCAGTCCTGTATGTGTTTTTTTTGGGGGGGGAGGGTTGGACTAGATGACCTCTAGAGGTCCCTTCCAACCTTAGGCATTCTATGATTCTATGAAAGGGAGCCGAGCTTGACATCCTTTCCTTAAAACCACTGAGATTTCACTATTTGGTGGCAGAGCAAGAGGTTCTGGCAGTTTGTGTTGCAGAAATGGCGTATGCTGGGTTGTAAGGCTCCGAGCTGCCATGTCCTCCATGTGCTGGTCGGATGCAGCTGGAGGTGGTGCTGTCTGACAGTGAAGGGTGCAAGGGTCAGCAGCATGTGAGGTGCACACAGTGGAATCAGCTTTGCAGGACGGAGGGTGATTTTGCTTTTGAGAGAGAAGTTGTCCTCAAAAAAGCTCTCGTAAGATGCATTTCAGTGTGGAGGTTGGACGTGGGTTGCGTGCTGATATCAGGCCAACCAGAAGCAATGAGACAAAAAGCAAAGTATTAATTCCAGTTAGTTCCACGCTTCATGTGAAAGGCTGATGTCTTTGAGGAAGAGATAAAAAATGTATTGGTAAGCTCAGCACGATACTTTGAATGTTTTGTGTAGCAGCTTTCTAGCAATGACTGTTATGATCTTGAAGCCTACAGCCATGGTGATGTTAGTTATGCTACACTGCTATATCCCACGGTGAGGTTTAGTTTGAGCAATGAGAAGTCATGCTACTGGGGCTCTTTGAAAAGGCAGTTAACATGATGGTAGATTCTGGAGGGATTTAGAGGTTCCTCAGGCTGCTCTGCCCCATGTCTCACTAGTCGTCTTCATCCTCATAGGCAAGAACTTGCTCTGTGGTTTGCTCGGGTCGGGTGTCTTCACAATCAGGATGTTAAACCTGCCCAGTTGTGAAGTTGGGCCCTGGTGGGTCGGGTAGGCCTTACGCCCCAGCATTGGCTATGGAAGGTGGGGTGGAAGGATGTGCCCAAGTTGGAGTGGGAGCTGTGTGATGTCTACTCTATGTTGTCCACAGCTGTGTGTCCATAAGGCTGAAACTGTGTGTCGCTCCCTGCCTCCAAAACACCCTGTTTTAGTAAGTGAAGGGACTCAGGGCTGCCAGGAGGGTGACCTAGCATCTTGCTATCGTTATGCACCTAAGACCTCTTTTTATCTGCCATGTCACTGCATGCAGCCACCCGACCACTCTTAACGTTGCTGTGACCCCAGGTGAGCTGACCTTTCAGCTCATGGGCCATGACTGCTCTAAAGAAACCCCCTGCGCTGGTGTTACCACCCTTCTCAAACAGACAGTGAAATGAGGAAGCCCAAAGAACCTCGTGGCCCTGTGGCCATGGTGAGGCCCATGCACAGAGCTGTAGCACTTGCCGTTTGTACTGTGGGATGAGCCTGGCTTGCACACAGGAGCAGAGCTGGGGCAGCGGCTACCAAGAGCTTCACACCTTCCTACAAGTAACCACCTTTTCTCCTTCTTTTTAGAATGGCAACAAAGAGAGCAACCTTGACATGCTGGGCACAGACATCTGGGCAGCCAATACCTTTGACTCCTTCAGGTAAGCCCTCCAACAAATATCTTTTAAAAGATGGGCTCCATTAGCTTTTGTCTGCGTGTTGTCCTGGAGATGATGGCATGGGATGGCACTGTGGCACGGGTCCCTATCACTGCTCTTCCTCCTGTTCACTGTTTAGCCCATGGCACAACCTGCTTCCAGCATCCCATGTGCTGGAGAGGCCGCTGAACACTGTCCACATGTCTCAATAAGTTACTGATATGCTTAATTGTAGCTGGACAGGCAGGACTGAAGCAGCTCCAAGCTCGTGGATTTGGGTTTTTTTTTTTTTTTTTTCCTTGTGTTAATTGGCAGCTTATGCATTTTGTTTCGCAGCTGCTGAGAAGAGCTACTCAGCTGCCATTTCAACACTGGGAAAATGAGCGTGCTGCCCTACTGAAGCAATGGGAGCTGAGATCTGGGAAATATATTTTCCATCCAGTCGTGTGCATCTCCCTGCACCATGAATGAAACCCAGCAGGAGCCTGCATGGAGCCTGCAGGAGTTAATGTTTCCCCTGGGATTTGCTCTGGGACCCTAGCCAATGAAGGCCACATTGCAGCAGGCAGCCTGTAAGGGAACAGGGCCTCTGCATTTCATAGACCAGTCTAATACCTGTTGCAAAAGTTCCTTGATTTAAAGAGCAAGTGTAGCTGTCAAGGTATATAACTACATCTCCATTGAAAGCAGGAGTTTAGAACAGGCAACTCCAACTTTGGAGAGCTCAACATCTCCCAAAACCTCAAGAAATGGCACATAATGTAGCACTGTAAAGGTTGGAGGTCTGTGTCACGTTCTGGAGCAGAGCAGTGTATCTAGAAGCACCAGCCTTCCTCCTCCGAGGAGGCTCAGATGTTCCACCTGCTCCTCAACCCGTTGTGTTTACATAGTAGAGTGTCTTCTTTCTTTGCATGTCTCCATTTTTCTCTCATAGTGGGGCGACGTGGGACTTGCAACCCGAAAAACTAGACTTCACCCAATTTCACAGGAAGCTCCGGAACACCTCCAAACACCTGTTGCCCCACATAGACAGAGAAGGGTGAGTGCTGTGTGTCTGTGGAAGGGTCCCAGCCCCAGGAGTACTGGTGAGGTTGTTCTCTCTGGTGACATATATAACTTTTCCTTGTACTGGGCATGTTAACTTGGTCATATGGCTCATAGAGAGGACTTGGTCACAGGTGGGATTTGCGATCTCCTGAATCAGAAATGGAAGTACCTGTTTTTTAACTCGGTCATGCAGTTCTGGGCAGGAGCAGAGCTGTTCACTTGTATTTTGTATTACTTGGTGGAGTTCAGTTTTAGACCGTATTGGGTCCAAGCTAAATTTCTTAGATTCAAACACTTTTGTATGTTGGGGGAAAGATCTAGTTTGACCCAAGATTTCAACACATTCTTGATGCAACTCCTCCAGATCTCTGCTGAAGAAAGTGTATAGTTACCCCACAGCTATGTTTTATCTAGTAATGTTTTTGTCATTTTTCACAAGTCATTTTTATCTGTAGATGAAGGAAAAATGAGAACAGGTAGAAAATGGGGAGTAGAAAATTACAAGTGATTTTTTTTTCCAGTGCTGCTTTATTATATGTAATGATAGGAATCCACTCTCAGAGTAATTTACCTGTTAGTGAGTTGTTTTTTCCAAAGTGTGGGCAACTGCTATACACTTATCTGGACTAACTCCTGGTAGCCATCCTTGCCCAGCCCAGGGTTCAGCATTTGCCTTTTTAACTGGTGCTGGGGTAACAAGAAGCAAAAGTACTCAACTGTGTAAGGCTCTTCTGCACTTTTTAAACATTTACAGCAGGTAAATAAACAAATTTTCAGAATATTTGGAACAGTGTGAGTAACTCAAGTTTCTAGGTTAAATATATGTCATTGGCACAAACAGTGCATCTCTCAGAATGTGATTAATACAAGTCATAAGCTACACCAATTAATTAGAATGGAAGAAATAAAGACAAGATATTTTAATTCCTTTTTAAGTTTGCTCTGTTGGACATTCATGAGCTTTCCACACTGAAATGATGTTGAATGAGCTTATTGAATATCCAGAAAGGTGCTTCAACACATGGCATTTTTTTCTGGATATTCTGAGATCTCCAGAGAGGTCTATGACCTCCCCATTTACTGTAATTCCACTAAGATCCGATCTTGATCTCCTAGACACCAGTTACCTCGATCTTCTGCTCTCTTATTTGTTGTCTAGTGTATCTTGTTTAACATTATCTTATCGCTAACTGACTGAAAAATGCTTTTATCATTCTTGCAGGATAAAAATTGATTGCTCTGATTCTTTATAAATGCAGAAGACTCTATATACTGACAATTTTTCTTTCTTCATAACAAGTGGTTTGCATTCAACTAGTAGCAGACCCATAATATTTTCAGAATTCTTTTTTTAATTATTATTTCTTGATCTAATAAAGCTTGCTAATCATCCCGGCAGCTGTGTATTTGGTCTGTTATGCTTGGTTTCTCTTGCCAATTTTTTTGTTTCAGAATTTATGTTGATATTTGTATTGATTGTTGTGTACTGCTTTTTGTCTGTTTGTGATTTAAATTTATGTTTGCTCACTGCCATCTTTCTCAGCAGGAGAGTAGGAGCTTTGAGGAAGTCTAGTAAATGAGAAGCAGTTCAAAAGAAACACGGTTACATTTTTCTTCCTTGTTTTTTCATCTGAGTGGATACCATTTTCCTCGGCATAGGAATTCACTCCCTTTAAATCACCTAATATTAGTGCTCAAGACTGCCTTAGGTTTTCTCCCAAGAGTTACAACCAGGCCATAGTAAGAGCATTTTCATGCTCTGGCAAGAGGTAGCCGGTGCTAGTGGGTGGAATCGGAAACACTCACTTGATAGAAGTGACTTTGTGCCCACGTGGCAGCGTTTTGGAGGTGTATTCATATCAGAGCACCTCTATTTTTGTGAGGGTCTCCTGCATGGCTCACGAGCTTTTGTTTTGTTCTCTTCCTGCCGTAGACTTGGCAAAGGGAAATACGAGGATGATGACAGCATCAACCTGAACGACATAGAGAAGGTCCTTCCCATGTGGCAGGTAGGTGATGGAGTCATCTCTGCTCCACGGTACTGCTCATACCCCAACAGCTCCCTTTGCTGCCTTTCCTTGTGAAATGGTCCACGGAGGCTGGGGAAGCTCCCAGACCAGGTGAGTGATCTAAACTGGCAGTGGTGACCCGAGGGCAACAGGGGCTTTCACTGCCATTTGGTTAAATCCTATGAAAATTTTGGATCCATCACTACTTTCAGCTAAGAAATTCTGGCCAAGATCCTGGAAGACTGTTACTCCATTGACTTTTCGAAGGCTTAACTTCTTAAGCGCTGCGGATAGCCTGAACTGTGGTCCTTTAGGTTTCATGCGAAGGAATCACGCTGTCAAGAAGACATCAATGACTGTGTTGATTCAGATGATTCTACCCTGAAGCATGCATGCGTGTGTGTATGTAATGATTATTCACTTGTAAGTGACCTCTAGCCTTTTTTACTCCAGATCCATCCTCTGGTCAGTTTTGGTAGCTCTGGTTAACTGACCTTTGGCACTCAGATGTTAGGGAATAGTAGGATGTGGCCTTTAATTAAGTAGTCCCATCGAGTAGGCTGGCTGAGTAGTCATACTGCCCTTCTCTTTGCTGTGCCCCAGTCCTGAGAAGAGCTAAGTGCCCTGGGTTATGAACCTCTCTGAAGGTGCTCTGCACGCTTCTTGTTGAGGTCACCTTTAGGTCTTAAGAATCTCTTGGCCTTCAGAGGGAAGGACTGAGACATCCCATGTACTGTGGTAGTGTTTCGATTTTCAGCCCTGAGTAAGAGCCCACTGGGATTCTTGCTCATGTATCATGTGAGGAAAAGCCTTGCTCATCCTTCAAGTCATGTGATGATCCATGTTACTATTTCTTTTGAGTGAACTCGCTGACAATAAAGACATAGTGAAATAAAGAGGTGAACTGAATGCAGAGTCTCAAGGTGGAGTTTTCCTTTCAGGATGACACTTTCTCCTAATTATGCAGGTAATTGCCTCTAATGGACAGGAGGCAAAAAGCAGGCAAGGAGTAAGGACACTGCCTGATAAGTGACTTGTGGCTCAGGGCAGCAGGATGCAGATCCATTCCCATTCAGGAGAGGGACATTGAAGTCCCTCGCTGAACAGGACCAGCGCTGATGCAGTGATGTTTTAGCCATGGCACCTTGCACTATGAGAAGAAACTATTTGAAAGAAATAAAGAAGATTAGAAGAAACTATTAAAAGTTTCTTTCAGAAAAGAAACCCTCCCATTCTGTGCCAAGAGTTGACATTCTTCTTCTTCAGAGTTGAACTTCTTTCATAAGTGACAACTATGAAGTAAACCAGGTCTTCCTGGGCTACCTATCCTCTCGTGCTGTTGTGACACTCCAATGAATTAATTCTCCTATATACCCCTATCAAAGGAGAATCTCTATCAATTAAGTGCTTCTAGCCACATCTCAAACGTATATGGTGTTATTTGTAGATCTTAATTGCTAGCGTAGTGGCTCTAAGTCTTGCCTTGAAGACCTGGGAGAATTTATATTTTATTTGGTGTTTTACTTGCCCCCCTGCTCTGGTTCATAAATGCTACGTTATTTCAGAGATTAACCTACCTTGGTCTGTACAGTCATGGTGCATGTGGGACCCAAAAGCCACGTAGTTATTGGGAAGGATTTAGCGCGTTCCGCGTTGACAAGTGAAATGCTTCTCGACAGCTGGGTTAATCCTGACCTGTCATTGTTGACTGGATTTGAACGTGCCCAGGCGATGCCGACAGTGATTGAACTGCTGTTGATCACTTCCTTGTTTTAAGTGGCTCTTTGAGATACAGTGCACAAGAGTACAAGGACACATATGAGCATGTGCGTATGGACATGCATCCTTCCTTCGGTTTCCAGGGAGCTTTCCCACATTGCAGTTGATTTTAAGTCATATCCTGAAAAAGAGGCTTTTCAGGTCAGAGATGCATAATATTTTCTCTGTGTTGAAAACCTTATGGGTTGCTTATTGGCAAATGCTTTCTAATTACTTCCTGCTCATCTCTTAGGAGGTGCCAGATTGACAGGGAGCCGTGCATGGACAGTGAGCCACACTGGTCTCTTGGCTTGTTCTCGAGTATGATGCAGTGATACAAATGCTTTGTGTTTCTAAATGTGCATCTTCAGCCATGGTAGAGATAATCAAGAGCACCAGGAGAAAAAGAGCAAAGCTCCATTACACATTTCTTTGATGCTGCCATCTTCCTACACCCGAGTGTGTATCTATATCTCAGCTTGTATTTCCAGTGGCCTCTTGCAGAGGTTAAACAGAATGCTCTGTTTGTCTGGAAATTCAGATGTAAATTTTGATTTTGCTACGGGCATCTATCAATAGTTTTTAACAAAATGTTGCAAGGAAACATGTGGTCTTGAGTGATACTATTTACAGATGTAATAAATAAATATCCTCCCCAAAACTTTCTCTCTTCATAGCTATCTGAGGGAAAAGCGCTTGTCCCCAGCCTTTTGTTTTGAGATTACAGGGTGTGTGTGTCCCCTTCCTCCGAGATGCTCTTGGTGGAGGGCAAAACAGTCTGGCTTGCTCTGCCATCTCGTGGGCAGGCAGACACAGGCAGATCCAGCACTGCTTCTACGCACCACAGCGCAGCATTCCCAATCCCCCTTGATGCCGTTGACCAGTTCTGTGCTTTGATTTTCTCCTGTCCCATCTTTTCAAGGCTCGCCTGGCATGGGTGGGTTTGGTAGTAAATAGAGCTTGTTTGGAAAGCTTCTAGCCGGCCATTCCAGTCGGGAATGAATGAGTTTGCGGCAGCATGGGAGTGGCTGGGTGGCTGCCTTTGCATTAGCACAATGCTTGGAATCACGCTGACACTGCTGGAAACCAGCTGGAAAATGCACTGAGCGTGTGGAGGGCATCTGCTGCCTTGTAAACAAAAGTGAACCAGGGATAACAGAGGTTTTCCTCCTGGTTTTGGAGGATCTTGTTCACACAGTGCATGCGACTTGAGCAAATGCTTTTTCCTTTGCGTTTGCAATGGCTGAGAGTGCAGGAAGTCACCATTTTGGTTCTGCTCATGAGTCATAACCTCTTCATCTCTCCTTATTCACAGGGATTTGTAGTGGGACTTGGACACTACTTTACCTAAGTGCTGCCAAAAAGTGGCTTTGGAAAAAATATTTTTAGAAGATAAGTATCCCCCACCCATGATCTGCTTTTTATTGCACTCCAGAGAGGACTGATCCTCTGCTTTGGAGAGGCACAGGTGAGATGCACATTCTGGTTTTCATCAGCCTCTCAGTTTTCACCTTGCTGGTCAACTGGTTTGATGGAGGAGACCATGCAACTGGTTTGGTGTCAAGGAGTAAAGGCTTGGTGTTCGCTGCAGTCACAACTGGTGCCCGATAGTCCTGTTTCTGTTGCAGATGGGTCCTATTTGTCAGTTAATAGAAACTGGAATAGAGGTGATACAGTTGGTTACATGCAAACACTGTACTTTGATGTCCATACATGAGGGCAGCTCAGGGGCCAGCTCTCTAGGCCTCCCAGACTGGCTTTTTGTGTTGAGCTGAGAGACACTTTGCCAGTGTCTTCCAACCTGTCTGGGTCATAATCTGCTTCCACTGCTCTTTAGTGATGTCTTTCCTTTCTCCTGACAAACTTCAAGGAAAACCTCTGACTCTTCCCTCCACATCTTTGCTTTTTGCAAAGAGATCTGATGAGAAGCCGGTAGCTGAGACTGGGATCAATGGGACATCCCGAACTCAGACATAAAAAGAGTGTTTGGGGACAAATATGCTGAGCAGTGGCAAAGATTGCTGAACAGGCATCTTGCTGATTTTGGCTTTCAGTTTGCTGGATTCACATCTCCTGACTTTCTATTGCCTTATAGATTCTTGACCAATAGGGTGATGCTATTAAATAAGTAAAACCATTTGTGGCTTTATTATATGGGTCATTTTACTTCTGCACAGGTAATGGATCTAATTGTCATTCAGACCCTTTGTTGAATGAGAAACCAATGGTGCAACTTCTTAGGAAAAAGGGGGAGACTGCAGCTTACTGGGTTCCTTTTAGCACATACGAACAATCCTAGAAACTTTTGTAAAGTTTGAAAGTTGAAGGGGCCAACTCCAGAGCTAGGGGATTATGTGAATCTGTAGCTGCTACTTGAGGTAACCACTGTGATCTGGAGTCTAGTCCATCTGAGGTGCCCTGAGAGCTCCCATCTTATTTGACATAAAACTATAAATACTTTGATTAAAAACAGGAATATGGTATTAAAAAAAAAAAAAAGGGGGGGGGGGGAAACAGCTATGTAATTTCTAGGGCTGCTAAGGAGGGTGAAGTTAAATGAACGGCAGGAGCAATGCACAGAAGATGTTACAGATGTAGCCACTCTTATATTCCAGACTTCATCCAGGCAGGCTTAGAAGCATCAAGTGTCCTGACTGTGCTGGGTTCTACCTGAATTTAGACACCTAATAGTTTTTTCTGCCTGATCTTGGGATTCCCTTCTCGTTGGCAAGTAGTTTAGAGTTTTGTGCAAAGTTCATGTGAGTAAAGGTAGAAGTCTCTATCTGGGTTGGTAACTTTGGGTTTTAGCCATAGTAAAGATATAGATGTTTCTGGGTTTGCATCTTAATGTAGACATCTAAAAAAGGTCAGATGATTTCTAACTAAGGATATATGCATCTACACTCATCAAACCCTAAAAGGAGTTCAGATGGAGATGTTTAGATATGTTTAGCATGTTTAGACATTGAAACAGAAATGAAGCTGACCCAGACATCTGAGGAGAGAAAAGTGAATCCTGGGCAAGCACTCTCTGTGCTGTCACTCTCCTTGACTTACTGCTCAAGATGAAGAGCTTAATATCCTACACTAATGTGAGGGATCCTGGTCCGTGTAGATTGTTGGCCTTCCTGGAGTGGGCTGTGGCTGCAGTAGCACAGTGGTCTCTGATCCAAGATGATTTGTTGGTGGTGGTTGTTTTACCTTCCTCGTGCTTCAGACAGTTTCAGAATCCTCTCAGCGCAATACTCATCCTCTTCCTTCCCCTTTTGCTACCCGGTCCTGTTTCTATTGCAGCAGGTTTCCAGGATGCCTTAGTGATGCCTCTGGACAGTTCTTCCCTCCTCCTTGTTCTCTAGGCAGCCAGTCCTTTAACCAGCCCAAATCCCTTCAATTTGAGAGCTACATTTTTGCCGATGATGCCTCCTGGCTCTCTGAAGTTGCTAAGCAACTTCCTCGCTATGAGCACTCCCTTGCAAGCTAACAAACAGGCTTCACCCTGTCTAGCCTCCCAAATGTTAGTCCGTAATCCCGGTAATCACCCGCACGCTCAACCTGGTGGTTTCAAAGCAAGCTTTATTAGCCGGTCGGCGGTGGACCTCTTACAGTTGATCCCGAGATCCGCACCGTCTGAGGAGAGATTTGTGTTTTTATAGACAACTGCAACTTTCCTCATTAAACATTATTTACGACTACCATTATTTACGACTAATCCTCCCTTCACAATTCCGTTTGGCAAGTTCGGAGTCTTATCTCATGGTCCCAGCAAGAGTAGGAGATGGTATCCTGTGAGTTCTTGTCCTTGACTGTAGCAAGCTATATTTACAGAAGCAGATGGCAAGGTTAACTG
>JAWLRI010000957.1:1122403-1141300 GCA_034781795.1 Crypturellus tataupa | reverse complement strand
ATCTGGGCAGCCAATACCTTTGACTCCTTCAGGTAAGCCCAACAAATGTTAGCTTTTGTCTGCTTGTTGTCCTGGAGGTGGTGGCATGGGGCAGCAATGTAGCACAGGCCTGTGCTGTCACTGCTCTTTCTCCTGCTCGCCGTTTTGCCCGTGGCACAACCTGCTTCCAGCATCCCATGTGCTGGAGAGGCTGCTGAGCACAGTCCTGATGTCTCAATAAGTTACTGATATGATTAATTGTAGCTGGACAGGCAGGACTGAAGCAGATCTGAGCTCCCAGATTTGGGGGATTTTTTTCTTCTGCTAAGTGGCAGCTCATGCATTTTGCTTCACAGCTGTTGAGAAGTGCTGCTCAGCTGCCGTTGCAGCACTGCGAGAATGAGCGTGTGCCCCGCTGAAGCAATGAGAGCTGAAATCTGGGAAATATGCTTTCCATCCAGTCGTGTGCATCTCCCTGCACCATGCCTGAAACCCAGCAGGAGCCTGCACGGAGCCTGCAGCAGTTAATGTTTCCCCCCGGATTTGCTCCAGGGCCTTAGGCAATGAAGGACACATTGCAGCAGGCAGCCTGTGAGGGAACAGGACCTCTGCGTTTTATGGACCAGGCTAGCACATGCTGCAAAAGCTCCTTGATTTAAAGAGCAAGTGTAGCTGTCAAGGTGTATAACTATATCTCCGTTGAAAGCAGGAGTTTAAAACGGGCAGCTTCAACTGTGGAGAGCTCAGCATCCCCAAAACCTGAAGAAATGGCACATAATGCAGCACTGTAGAGGTTGGAGGTCTGTGTCGCATGCTCTGGAGCAGAGTCTCCAGAAGCATTAGCATTCCTCCTCTGGGGAGGCTTAGATGTTCCACCTGCTCCTTAGCCCATTGTGTCTACATAGTAGGGTACTTGCTTTCTTTGCATGTTTCTGTTTTTCTCTCGTAGTGGAGCGACGTGGGACTTGCAACCTGAAAAACTAGACTTCACCCAGTTTCACAGGAAGCTCCGGAACACCTCCAAACACCCGTTGCCTCATATAGACAGAGAAGGGTGAGTGCTGTGTGTCTGTGGAGAGGCCCCAGCCCCAGGAGTACTAGTGAGGTTGTTCTCTCCAGTAAGAGAACATACACATATATATATATAGAGAGAGAGAGAGAGAGAGACATATATAACTTTTCCTTGTACCGAGCATGCTAACTTGGTCATATGGCTCATACAGAGGATGTGGTCACAGGTGGGATTTGCGATCTCCTGAATCAGAAATGGAAGTGCCTTTTTTTTTATCTCAGTCATGCAGTTCTGGCCAGGAGCAGAGCTGTTCACTGTGTTTAGTATTAGTTGATGGAGTTCAGTTTCAATTCAAACACTTTTGAATGTCGGGGGAAAGATCCTACTTTGACCCAAGGTTGCAACACATTCTTGATGCAACTCCTAGAAGATCTCTGCTGAAGAAAGTGTATAGTTACTTCACAGCTATGTTTTATCTAGTAATATTTTTGCCATTTTTCACAAGTCATTTTTATCTGTAGATGAAGGGAAAATGAGAACAGGTAGAAAACGGGGAGTAGAAAATCACAAGTGATTTTTTTCTAGTGCTGCTCTGTAATATGTAATGGTAGGAATTTACTCTCAGAGTAATTTACCTGTTAGTGGTTGTGTTTTCTAAAGTGTGGGCAACTGTTATACACCTATCTGGGCTAATTCCTGGTAGCTATCCTTGCCTAGCCCGGAGCTCAGCATTTGGATTTGTAACTGATGCTAGGGTAACAAGAAGCAAAAGCACTTAACTGTGTAAGGCTCTTCTGCACTTTTAAAATACTTACAGCTGGGAAATAAACTACTTTTCAGAATATTTGGAACAACATGAATAACTCCTAAATTTCTAGGTTAAATATATGTCATTGGTACAAACAGTGCATTTCTCAGAATGTGATTAATACAAGTCATAAACTACACCAATTAGAATGGAAGAAATAGAGACGAGATATTTTTATTCCTTTTTAAGTTTACTCTGTTGGACATTCATGAGCTTTCCACATTGAAATCATGCTGAATGAGCCTACTGAATCCAGAAGGACGCTTCAACACATGGCATTTTTTCTGGATATTCTCGGATCTCCACAGACATCTATGACCTCCCCATTTACTGTGATTCCACCAAGATTTGATCTTGGCCTCCTAGACACCAGTTACCTTGATCTTCTGCTCTCTGATTTGTTGTCTAGTGTATGTTGTTTAACATTATCTTATGACTGACTGAAAAATACTTTTATCATTCTTTCAGGATAAAATTTGATTACTCTGATTCTTTATAAATGCAGAAGACTGTATATATTGACAATTTTTCTTCTTAGAAAGAAGTTTGCATTCAACTAGTAGCAGACCCATAATATTTCAGAATTCTTTTTTATTATTATTTCTTTGCTAATTTGCTAATCATCCCGGCAGCCATGTATTTGGTCTGTTATGCTTGGTTTCTCTTGCCAAATTTTTGTGTTTCAGAATTTATGTTTATATTTGTATTGATTGTTGTGTTCTGCTTTTTGCCTGTTTGTGATTTAAATTAATACTTGCTCGCTGCCATCTTTCTCAGCAGGAGAACAAGAGCATTGGAGAAGTCTAATAAATGAGAAGCAGTTCAAAAGAAACACTTATGGTTACATTTTTTTCTCCTCCTTTTTTTCATCCAAGTGGATATCATTTGCTTGGCACGGAAGTTCACTCCCTTTAAACCATCTAGTATTAGTGCTCAAGACTGCCTTAGATTTTCTCCCAAGAGTTGCAACCAGGCCATAGTAAGAGCATTTTAATGCTCTGGCAAGAGGCAGCTGGTGCTGGTGGGTGGGATTGGAAGCACTCACTTGACAGATGTGACTTTGTGCTTGTGTGGCAGCATTTTGTAGGAGTATTCATTTCAGAGCACTTCTGTTTTTGTGAGGGTCCCCTGCATGGCTCATGAGCTTTTGTTTTGTTCTCTTTCTGCCATAGACTGGGCAAAGGGAAATACGAGGATGGCGACAGCATCAACCTGAACGACATAGAGAAGGTCCTTCCTGTGTGGCAGGTAGGTATTGGAACCATTTCTGCTCCATGGTACTGCTTTTATCCCAACAGCTCCCTTTGCTACCTTTCCTCGTGAAATGGTCCACAGAGGCTGAGGAAGCTCCCAGGCCAGGTGAGTGGTCTAAGCTGGCAGTGGTGGCCCGAAGGCAACAGGGTCTTTCACTGTCATTTGGTTAAGTCGTATGAGAATTGTGGATCTACCACTACTTCCAGCTGAGAAATTCTGAGATCCTGGAGGACTGTTACTCTATTGACTTCACTAAGACTTAACTTCCTAAGCACTGCGGATAGCCTGAGCTGTGGTTCTTTAGGTTTCATGAGAAGGAATCATGCTGTCAAGAAGATGTCATTGACTGTGTTGATTCAGATGATTCCCTGAGATTAGATCCTGAAGCGTGCATGTGTGCATGTATTTAATGATTATTCACATATCCTTTTTATCCTCTCTAGCCTTTTTTACTCCAGATCCATCCTGTTTGATCAGTTTTGGTAGCTCAGTTAACTGACTTTTCACACACAGATGTGAGGGAATAGGAGGATGTTGCTTTAATTAAATAGCCCCATCAAGTAGGCTGGCTGAGTAGTGTCATACTGCCCTTCTCTTTCCCATGCCCCAGTCCTGAAAAGAGCCGAGTATCCTGAATTGTGCACCTGTCTGAAGGTGCTCTGCACGCTTCTTGTTGAGGTTACCCTTAGGTCTTAAGAACAGCCCCTCTTTGCCTTCAGAGGGAAGGTCTGAGACATCCCATGTTCTGTGGTAGTGTTTCGATTTTCAGCCCTCAGTAAGAGCCCTCTGGGATTCTTGCTCATGCATCATGTGAGGAAAAGCCTTGCTCATCCTTCAGGTCATGTGATGATCCATGTTACTATTTATTTTGAGTGATCTCTCTGGCGATAATGAGATAAAGAAGTGAAAAGAGTGGGGAAGTGCTACTAACTTTGGCTTGGAGAAGGACTTCATGCAGCTCTTCTCTGCTCAGTCTCTGATGTGCTCAGTGTATCTGGATTTTAGGTCAGAGACAGAAAACATCGGAGTTAGTTGAGAGTAAATTTAGCCCCAAGTAATTCTACAAAATCATTTTTTTTTTCTCTGGGGAATGATTGAAATTGTTTTATGTGTAGAACTGAAGGGGGTTTCCAGACGTGTTGAGACTGCACTTTTTGGGTTACAGGCTGTGCCCAGTGGCCAGGACTGTGACCGTCCTCTAAGGACTCTTAGTAGCTCAACATTTCCCTTGGCGGGGTGGGAGATAGGAATGCAGTCTGCAGAGGGAAGTTAGTTAGAGAACTAAGGCACAGGGAGGGTAAGTGCTTAATACTTGAGGTCACATGGGGTGAGCTGAATGCAGAAGTGCAGAGTCTCAGGGTGGAGTTTTCCTTTGAGGATGACACTTTCTCCTAACTACTCAGGCAACTGCCTCTAATGGATAGGAGGCAAAAAGCAGGCAAGGAGTAAGGACACTGCCTGGTAAGTGACTTGTGGCACAGGGCAGCAGGATGCAGATCCGTTCCCATTCAGGAACTGAGCAGGACCAGCACTGATGAGGTGATGCTTTAATCATGGCACCTTGCACTATGAGAGGAAACTATTCAGAAGAAATAAAGAAGGTTGGAAGAAACTATTAGAAGGTTTTTTTGGAGAAGAAACTCTCCCTGTCTGTGCCAGGAGTTGACATTCTTCTTCTCCAGAGTTGAACTTCTTTCACAAGTCACAGCTATGAAGCAAACCAGATCTTCCTGAACTAAATATCCTCCTGTGCTGTTGTGACATTCTGATGAATTAATTCTCCTATATACCACTACCAAAGGAGAATATCAATCAAGTGCTTTTAGCCACATCTCGAACTTGTGTGGTGTTATTCGAAGATCTTAATTGCTAGGGTGGTGGCTCTAAGTCTTGCCTTGAAAACCTGGCTGAATTTTTATTTTATTTGATGTTTTACTTGCCCCTCTGCTCTGGTTCATAAATGCTGCGTTATTCCAGAGATTGGCCTACCTAGGCCTGGACAACGGTAGTACATGTGAGACCCAAAAGCCACGTAGTTATTGAGAAGGATTTAGCGCGGTCTGCGTTGACAAGTGAAATGCTTCTTGACAACTGGGTTAATCCTGACCTGTCGTTGACTGGATTTGAACGTGCCCAGGCGA
The DNA here is from genome assembly GCA_034781795.1 of Crypturellus tataupa. NCBI lineage: Eukaryota > Metazoa > Chordata > Aves > Tinamiformes > Tinamidae > Crypturellus > Crypturellus tataupa. The sequence continues at coordinate 1,136,106 of JAWLRI010000957.1, read as the reverse complement.
TGCCGACAGTGATTGAGCTGCTGTTGATCACTTCCTTGTTTTAAGTGGCTCTTTGGGGTACAGTGCACAAGGACACATATGAGCATGTGTGTATGGACATGTATCCTTCCTTTGTCTTGCAGGGAGCTTTCCCACATTGCAGTTGTTTTTAAGTCATATCCTGAAAAAGAGGCTTTTCAGGTCAGAGGTGCGTAACATTTTCTCTGTGTTGAAAACCTTATGGGTTGCTAATTAGTAAATGCTTTCTAATTACTTCCTACTCATCTCTTAGGAGGTGCCAAATTGATGAGGGTCATGCATGGACACTGAACTACACTGGGTCTCTTGGCTTATTCTTGAGTATGATGCAGTGATATAAATGCTTTGTGTTCCTAATTGCGCATTTTCAGACGTGGTAGAGATAATCCAGGGTACCAGCTTTGAGAGAGAAAAAGCCAAAGGTCCATTGCACATTTCTTTGATGTTGCCATTGTCCTACACCCGAGTCTGTATCTGTGACACAGCTCGTATTTCCAGTGGCCTCTCGCAGGGGTTAAACAGAATGCTCTGGTTTTCTTCAAATTCAGATGTAAATTTGGGATTTGCTACAAGTATTTGTCAACAGTTTTTAACAAAATGTAGGAAACCTGGTCTTGGGTGATTTTATTTACAGGTGTAATAAATGAAAAACCTCCCCCAAATTCTCTCTCTTCCTAGCTCTCTGAGGGAAAAATGTTTGTCCACAGCCTTTTGTTTTGAGGTTTCAGTGTGTGTGTGTCTCTCCTCCGAGATGCTGAGGACGAAGCAGCCCGGCTCGCTCTGCCATCTCGTGGGCAGGCAGCAACCAGCAGATCCAGCACCGCTTCCGCGCGCCGTAGCACACCCTTCCCAATCCCTCTTGATGCCGTTGATCAGTTCTGTGCTTCAGTTTTCTCCTGCCCCATCTTTTCAAGGCTCGCCTGGCGTGCCCGGATTTGGTAGTAAATAGAGCTTGTTTGGAAAGCTTCTAGTGTGACCGTTCCATTGGGAATGAATGAGTTTGCAGCGCGATGGGAGTGGCCGGGCGGCTGCCTTTGTGTTAGCACAATGCTTGGGATCACACTGACACTGCTGGAAACCAGCTGGAAAACGCACTGCGCCTGCGGAGGTCATCTGCTGCCTTGTAAATAGCAACGAGTCAGGGATAGCAGAGGTTTTCCTCCTGATTTTGGAAGATCTTGTTCACACAGTGCCTGCGACTTGAGCAAATGCTTTTTCCTTTGATTTTGCAATGGCTGAGAGTGCAGAAAGTCACTATTTTGGCTCTGTTCATGAGTAGTAACCTCTTCATCTCTCCTTATTCACAGGGGTCTGTAGTGGGACTTGGGCGCTACTTTACCTAAGTGTGGCCCCCACCCATGATCTGCTTTTTATTACATTCCAGGAAGGACAGATCCTCTGCTTTGGAGAGGCACAGGTGAGATGCACATTCGAGTTTTCAGTAGCCTCTCGGTTTTCACCTTGCCGGTCCACTGGTGTGATGGAGGAGACCACGCAGCTGTTTGGTATCAAGGAGTAGAGGCTTGGTGTTCATTGCAGTCACAGCTGGTGCCTCACTGTCCTTGTTCTGTTGCAAATGGGTCCCATTTGTCTGTAAATAGAAGCTGCAATAGAGGTGATACAGTTGGCTACATGCAAGCGCTGTATTTTGATGTCCATACATGAGAGCAACTCAGGGGCAGCTCTCCAGGCCTGCCAGACTGGCTTTTTGTGTTGCTAGCTGAGAGACTCATTGTCGGTGGCTTCCAAACTCTCTTCTGGGTCATAATCTGCTTCCACTGCTCTGTAGTGATGTTTTCCTTTCTCCTGACAAACTACAAGGAAAACATCTGACTCTTCCCTCCACATCGTTGCTTTTTGCAAAGAGATCTGATAAGAAGATGGTAGCTGAGACCGGAGGTCAATGGGACATCCTGAACTCATTAAAAAGAGTATTTGGGGACAAATATGCTGAGCAGTGGCAAGGGTTGCTGAACAGGCATCTTGCTGCTTTTGGCTTTTAGTGTGCTGGCTTCACATCTGCTGGTTTTCAGATTCAGAAAGCTGAAGGGGCCAACTCCAGAGCTGTGTGATTATGTGCATCTGTAGCTGCTGCTTGAGGTAACCACTGTGATCTGGAGTCCAGTCCATCTGAGGTGCCCTGAGAGCCCCAAGGTTATTTGACATAAAAGTATAAATACTTTAATTAAAAACAGGAATACAGTATTAAAAAAAAAAAAGAAAAAGGGGCAAAAAAACCCAGTTGTGTAATTTCTAGAACTGCTAAGGAAGGTGAAGTTAAATGCAGGAGCAATGTACAGAAGATGCTACAAATGTTGTAGCCACTCATATGCCAGACTTCATCCAGGCAGGCTTAGAAGCATCAGGTGTCCTCACTGTGCTGGGTTCCCACCTAAATTTAGACACCTAATAGGTTTTTCTGCCTGATCTCCTTGGGATTCCCTTCTCGTTGGCAAGTAGAGTTTAGTGCAGAGTTCATGTGGGTAAAGGTAGAAGTCTATCTGGATTGGTAACTTTGGGTTTTACTCATAGTAAAGATATAGAGGTTTCTGGGTTCACATTTTAATGTAGACATCTAAAAAAGGTCAGATGATACGCTGATCAAACCCTAAAAGGAGCTCAGGATGGAGATGTTTAGACATATTTAGCATGTTTACACAAAAAACAGAAATGAAGCTGACCCAGACATCTGAGGAGAGAAAAGTGAATCCTAGACAAATATTTTCTGTGTTGTCGCTCTCTTTGATTACTGCTCAAGATGAAGAGCTTGATGTCCTACACTAGCTTGGGGTTTCCTGATCAATGCAGATTGTTGGCCTTCCTGGAGTGGGCTGCAGTAGCACAGTGGTCTCTAGTCTGCATGGGCCTCCCAGAAGGTTTGGTAGAGGTGGTTGTTTTACTTTCCTTGTGCCTCTGACAGTTTCAGAATCCTCTCAGCGCAATAGTCATCCTCTTCGTGTCCCTTTTGCTACCTGGTCCTGTTTCTACTGCAGCAGGAGGTTTCCAGGATGCCTTAGTGATGCCTCTGGATAGCTTTCCTTCCTCCTTGTTCTCTAAGCAGCCAACCTGTTAGCCAGCCCAAATCCCTTCAATCTGAGAGCTGCATTTTTGCAGAGGAAGCCTCCTGGCTCCCTGAAGTTGCTAAGCAACTTCCCCGCCATAAGTACTCCCTTGCAAGCTAACAAACATGCTCCACCCTGTCTAGCCAGCAATTGCTCCGGGAGACCCTCTCAACAGGGCCTCAGAGACCTCCTGGGTGCCAGGAGGTCAACAGCCAAATGTGTCCTGCACACCTGGCTCCCAGAGATGGGTCTGTACATGTTGCATGCCCCAGTGCTGCGGCCAGGTGTCATCTGAGAGATGAAGGCATGGACTGCAGCTGAGGATTAGGCAGCATCAGGAAGCTTTCCTGCTTTTCTGCTGGAGCCGGAAGCGTAATTCCTGCTGCCGAGAGGTATTGCTGGAAGCAGCCAGCAGAGGGGAGCCTGGTCCTGTGCATACGCGTGCTGTGCACGCTTCTTCCAAGGCAAGGGGCTGCAAATCTGCTCTCCTCAGAGAGAGGAGACGGTGACAGTCCATAGAACTGACAGTTGTGTTCAACAGTGGTGATGGGACACAAGTAAGGCTTAAGCACTGTAAGTGCCAGAGGCCACATGTCAGCACTGCCATCCTTATTTGCAAAATGGGGTGGGACTGGGTGAATGTGAAAAATTGCCGAAGAAACGGTGAAGGAAACTCCTCCTCAGCCTTCGCTATGTAGCTGTCTCAGGAGTGGTTATTCCATAACTGTACACCTGCGGTTTTCTCATTGCTGAATAGCTTGCATCCCTTCCCACTGGAAATAAGATTATTGACTCCATGGAGTTCTAGCTCCATCTGTGTCCCAGAATCTTCCTAGGCTACATGTCTCTTCTGCCAGCCTTGTAGTAACCCTGAGGGTTTTTATATGTCCATGTAGCCCAGCATATGACCAAGTCATGCTAGCTGGGTGAGAGCCCCAAACTGGAGTGATGTCTTCCCTCTCCACCCATATTCTCCTGAATTTAATCAGCTGTGTGCAAGCCTGGTGCAGGTTTTTGAGAAGGCTTTGCATTTACCAAGCTAGCTTCCCGTATCCCAAGGGTCTTTCCAGCACTGTAGCTGCTTAAACTGCTGCAGAAAGTCCCTGTCAAAAAGCCAAGGTTTACTTGAATATAGGTCACGTGTACTGAAAGTTGAATCTCCATTGCTGGGAAAAAGTGTGTGGCTTTCTCTGAGGTATCATCATTCTGGGATCCATCTTGTACAGCATTTAACTCTTCTGGCAGTGACCATCTCCTTGTGAAAAGGAACAGGCTGAGTTGGTTGACTTGGTCACCTGTAGCCCCTTCAGTGTGAATGTCACCTCCTTGTTAGCACTGAGGTTATCAATAGCGCAAGGCAGAATACTGTTATGGTCTGCAAAGAGGTGGAAGGGACAAATCATGACCAGGGTTGGCTTGAATTCCATGCGGTTCCTCCGTTTGGATGATCTTGCAAGGGACAAGCTTTGGCTCTGATGATAGAGCACAGTTGCTCTGTGAGCCTCAGTCAGGTTATAACAACAGGGGCAGAAAAAGGGTAGCTCTTCAGTGGTGTTTCAGATTATGGTTGTCCCCCATACTGTGCTAGACTGTCTGCTAACACTGTGCAAAGGGTTGTGAGTAGAAGGCTGTGCAGATTGAGAGCTCCAGACACATGGTCATTCCAGGAAGCACCAGGCAAGTGGTGGCTGTGAGTCAGAATCGCCTCCTCTCAGCCTGACTAGCTGCCTCTATTTTTAATTCTCTTTCGGGCAATGCTCTGAATGCAGTTTGTTGCAACGATAACGTGGGACCCCTCCGGCTCATGCAGTTGCTGAGCAAGGATCCGTGGAGTGAGTGCGGGGGGCTTATCTGCAGCCCCTGCAGGTGTAGGAGGCTGAGGTTTAGTCAGACGGGGATTCGTGGGTGCCCACGTCTGAGCCGAGCCAGTGCTCAGGTGGCAGTGTCGGGGCCGGGCGCAGCGCTAGAGGGCACTGCGGCCTTTCCATGCCTGGGCCACCAGCCCTACACACCGCTCTGCGAGTGGAGGCTGCGCGGCAGCCTCCGTCTCACGCCTTCTCCTCACTGCAAATCCCGCCGTGTCCCCATCGCTCTCCCTGCCCTCCACATCCGCCCGACGGGTGCTGTGCTCATCGGTCCGGCGGAGCCGCCAGCGCGGAGGGGAAGGGGGTTGTCTGCACTTTGGGTTGAGTTTGACCAACACTTGTGACAGAGATGTGTCCTCCTTGGGGAAGAGGAGCCCCACAGTGGCTGCGCAGTTCCCGCTGTTGGCTCTTCTGCGCCCTGTGGCCCTTTGCAAAATAGCACTGTCACCCCCTTTCATGGACAGCACCTCATGCCCAGGTGCGTGGTGGGCCGTTTCTCCAGCACGATTGAGACCTTCCTCCATCACGCTGCCGCATCTCCCCAGTGTTTTGGGAAGTCTTTTTAAATCTTTTTAAAATCCCATACTAGGCTCCGGTCCTACAGGAGGACCATGACAGGTTGCTCATCCACAAGGATCGCTCCTGAGTCCCTTTCTCTGGGGACAGCACTACCTGTTAAATAGAGTGCCTTTTATCTGGGCTTCCATTATTTCCATCTGGCCTTCATCCCACATGTTGCCCCCAGCCCACATGGAAGGACATGCAGACAGAAGGGAGGTAGATAACTGCCCAGGGGTGCTTGGTACTGGGAACCTGTCTTCCTTGGGCTGTGGGCTTTCAAGCACTAATTTGTGTCAATTATTTAAAAAAAAAAAAGCACAGATGGAGTCTGAGCTACTTTAGATGTTGTCCTTTGGCCTGGTCGACCAAGCAGCCAAGTGGCTGGGCTGAGGCAGGTGTGAGGCAGGTGCACGCTGTGTGGATGGAGCTTCACAGCCAGAGGCCACAAGGAGGAGAGAGAAGAGGATTTGGGAGCAGGATGGGAAAATGCTCCTGGCAGCATGAGCAGGAACTTTATGTTGCTTTTAAGGAGCAATAAGTAGTTACAGACCTGAGAAACGCAGACTGGTGGGGAATTAATTAGCTAATTTGGATATGGGGACTAGTATTGCCATATAGATAACAATCCTGTAGATGTCTGAGACTCTAAAATACCATTGCATTGCACTCTGTCTTAATATACCGAGAACAACACAGGCTTTTCTCAGGCTTAGAGCTGACTTTTTATAAGAATAGTAAAATAAATAAATAATAAAGAAGTTGATTTCTGCAGCTATAGGAGAGGACTGAAAGATTTTCATTTGTTCGTTTCTGCCTTTTCTGTAGACTGTTTAAAGAAAAAAAAAACCACACTGCCTCCCCCAAACTGCTTGTATTTTATTTTAACTTCTGAGAATGATATATCCTTTTTCTGCTTTAGTTTCCCAGAGGATTCATTAGAAATCTGAGAGGTCTTTCTCAGCACTCCATTGAATTTCTGCTGAATATTTTCATGAAGCCAGTTCGGGAGTAGCGCTTAAGTTAAAAAGCTGTTAGGAAAGTAGCAGAGAAAAAATTAGGTTTCTAAAGATCCCATATGAAAACGCAATACTACTTTTGTCATTCAAATACTTCTTATGGCTTGGCTATTTCCACATCATAATCCTCTTCCCCTTTTACCATGGAAGGCTTGATTTTTTTAGTAAAATACAGGAAAGAATTTATTTCTAATAGATGGACAGCCCAAGGACCAAAGAAAAGACACACGCAAATGTTCCCATTGGCAGAGGAATCAAATGGCAGAAAAAATGCAGCTTTTAATAAAAATTCTGCTAATATGACATCTCTTGTGTGACAAAATAATACATTAATGTTTCCTGCCACATTCAAAATGAGTTTTTAATTAGAAGATGCTCCCCCCACCCCATTTTGCAAAAGATCTTTCCTCTGATGTTATAGAAATAGCAACTGCTGCAATAAATGAGACCAGAGGTTTTTAAAACACAGATTTCCTGTTTGCAGCCAGCAGGTAAGTAAATCCACTTACGTGCTGAAGTTGAACGTGCCAGGCAGCTTGGAGGCACATATATATATAGCTATGGATGTAAATATAGCTGTTTAGTAGCAGGATAGATGTTTATTGCAAGACAAGGTAGTTCGGTCAGAGATTGTGTCTTAACTAGGAAATTTATTGCTGCACGTGATGCCTGCCTGTGTTTTTCATAGGGAAGATAAAGATTGTTTGTGAAGAGAGTTATAGGGTGTACTTGTCTGTGGTGGAACAGGACTGAGCTCCGTACCCAAGAGCTCCTTCCTAGTCCTGTGCTCATTTTATCCCTATTTTTTTCTATAGATTATGATTTTAAAAATACCTTTGGGGTTTGTTTGGGGTTTGGGTTTTTTTCAAGATACCCCAGGCACTTTTCCGCTGGATCTAAAAGTGGCAGCCGCTCAGATATGTGAGCGCTAGAATGCAAGACTGTCAACGAAAGAGCCATCCGTGCCATCTTTGAAATTCCTGTGCTGAATTGTGGGGTTAAAGGCTTTAATCTGGGCTAATATAAATAGCAAAAGGAATGTGTTCTTGCTCCCCGTGTCTCACTGAACCGTATTTGGACACGGAAACAAATGTACCCATGACAAAATGCCGCAAACGGGTAGCTGCTCGGTACGTGTGCATAGGGAAACTGAGGCAGGGAGCCAAGGGTTTACAGGAAAGCACGGAGACCACTCGGGATTGCCAGGCCTTTGGCCACGCAGGGCACAACCCACGGCTGATGCTTCCCCCAGCTGAGCCATCGTCTGCTCCGGGTTTCCAGCATCCCTGTTTGCTCCAGTGTTGTCCCTGTGCGTTCTCAGCTGCATGCTGTGCCTGCTAGGAAGGATCCCACAGAGGGCAAGGCAGGTTTAAAGCAGGAGTCCCAGCTCTAATCTGTGCATCTACTCTTGAATGTGACCTGGGAATGTCACTCTTCTTCCCTAGCACGTTGCTTCATGCCTCGGGTTAAAGCCTGGCCTTTCACCTGCTGGAACTGCCCCATGAGACAGCTCACTGTTGGGTTTCATTTTCTTTTATTTTTAATATTTTTTTTCTATTCCTGTAATGTATGACCAGAGAAACCACTAGAGAATGATAAAGCTTCATTTCTTCCTGCTTTTGTGGCCCACTTGATTATTTCATTTCACATTGTATATTCTTTTGAGGCGCCCTCTCCGAACGGAAAGAAAATATGTGTGCTCGCAGGAGCAGTTTGTTTCCTCTTACAAGGGCAAAACAAGCCCGTATCATAAAAGACATAGATTGCATCTACTTGCTGGTCTCGGGGAATGAACCTCCAGGACTTGCTCAATCACACGCACGCAAATGGAAATACTCATTTAATCTGGGGGGCTTCACCTGGGCCAGCCTTCCTCCTGGGGAATCAATAAAGAAAACATAACCTCTGGATCCTCCAGTTTGCATTACTATGCTGTTCCTGTGGAAGGATGGAAAGATTTGTGGTCTGTAGTTACATGGGCATTATTTGAACCAGCAGCTTTAAAAAGGAGATGGTCTTTGCTGTTATTTAAAGATATTCGGCAAGAAGAGGCAGTTTGTAAAATCCAAATGTCAAACGTGGGTTCTCATTTGATACCGTTTAAAAGCCAAGGCGAACCCAGCATGGCATCCAGACTTGCAGCCTGATCGGATCCTCTGATGAACAGAGTGTGAACGAAACCAGTGTCCCTTTTTGCTTTGGATTTGCTAGAGAACAGAGATTCCTCGTGGATGCTGCTTCCCACATGTGTACGAACTGCAAGTTCTGCTCTTGTAGCTGGAGACACGAAAAAGAGATCGTGTGCTGGAGAGGAGCAATATAGCTCTTTAGCGCGGGAAGCAACTTGCTCCCTGAAGGAGAAGATTGAAATGGGTTTTTTTATGTTATAATTCTTCATCACCCCAATTTCTCCCATTTTGGCATTACCAAAGCTCTTTGCTCAGTTCTGTAGGTGCTGAGGTATGTCAACCATGGGGAAACTTCCCCCCATCTTTCCAATGTTTTAGCAACCAACTCATTTTAAAGCTTATGGAGAAACAGAGAAGTACTCATGGGCTAGCTCGGTACTTTGCCACTGTTGCTCAGAGTTGAGTTTTTTTATATGTAACCAACATGATAAAATAATCCCCTTGCATACAGATTTTGATGCAAAAAAACTGCAGGTTTTGGTATTGAGATCACCAGCACAAAGTTAAAAGAGTCCTTTCCACGAGCAGAATCGTGCTTGAAGTATCTGATTACTGTCTGGCTTTCAGCACGAGGACCCCTTATTTAGTCTTCAATGGCAGTCAACCATGTGTGCCTAAGTCCTCCGGAGCAAAACCTGCGTGCTGCAGAAATGGGGCTGAGCTTTCCCATTGCCTTCAGCGAGGTGCTGCAGCGTGGCCAGGATCAGCCCCTGACCCAGCACGGAGAGGTGCTTGACGTGGCTCACAAAACAGCTCCCGGATCCAGAGCGGGCCGCAACTCAAAGGAGAGGTGTCTAGACAAAGTAGGTCACCAACCTGAAAATCAGAAAGAGGAGAAGTTGAATTCTCCCTGAAGGTTGTTGCAGCTGGAGAGAGCAAAGGGGCAAAAATCAGAGTGCCAGTGTGTGAGCGGCCACCTTGCTGTGCAATCACAATATCATTTTTCTATTTTTTTTTATATTTGGCTTAACAATTAAAAGATTACACTGCAACTTTGTTTCTTCCAGTCTGCTGCATCATGTGACCCCTGTGACTCTGAGTTAAGCCTCATTATATAATGGTGGGGTGTTTTTTTGGAAAACCTCTATTTAATCCTTTTGGAACATAATTTGCTGTTTTTGTTTTCTGTCATATCGTCGTCTCGCTTTCCCCCACCTACCCCTTCCCCAGTGCGCATGTGCTGGAGGCATCAGTCTGGGAGCAGGGTCCTTTCTTCCTTCTTTTGTTTTCAAATACGCAGAGAAAAATAGTTTATTTTTGTTTGCTTGGGTTCCAGCGCCTTTCGCCGCCGCCGGGGGGAAGGACTACGTGATGTGCAGCAGGTATTTTGTGAATGGAGTGCAACCCTGTGACTCCCCGTCGCTCAACCAAAGAGGGAGGCAGGGGAAGGAGAGAGACCAAAAAAAAAAAAAAAAAACAGTGACTCCATGTGACTCGGTCTGTCTGGAAAACTTTTTCAGTGCAGTGGTTCTTAAGCCAGGAGGAAGCTTTCTTCTGGCCCAAGAACAATAAAGGGGTCAGCAGTCTGATCCTCCCTCCTACACCCTCTTCCTTCCATTGTGCGGGGTATGTGTAAATATCCCAGGCTGCTGCTGCTGGAACCTAAGGGACTTGAGCCACACATGTGATATTAAAGAGAGATTCTTGAACAACTGCGAATTTAGTAATCCCGAGTTGCGAAAAAAAAGCTGGAGTCTCTGGAGCCTTCTATTTATGGTGCAGCGTTAGCGCTTGGAGGAGGTACTGAGGGGGTTCTCAGGGCTGATCCAACGCACCTGCTATTCAAGTATCGTCCTAGCAGGCTCTGGCTTTGGCCTAGGTTCTCCAGGGCCCCATGGCAGCATCTTTCCCAGTGTCTGCTCTGAGTGCTCCCAAATCTTTGCAGATGTTGTTAAGTGAGCGCTCATGTCTCTCCAGGTCTTGACCCCTTCCAGGAGCTCCTTGTTGAACCATTTCTCTGCTTATCCAGGGTGGGGGAATCTTCTGCTCTCGTAAGACGTGCAAATCCTGTACATCGCTGCTGTGCGGCTACGGAGCAAGGATGGGGTTGGAAGAGGCACAACTGCTTTCCATGCTGAGCATATTCCAGGGATTAAGCAGTGCCTACTGGGGCCCAGGTTTTCAAGACAACACCTTCCACTACATGAACGCTGCTCCTAGAAAACAAATCATGGACTGAGAAGATCTGAACCAGCAACCCCTAGAGAAGAAGATCACGCGAGAAGTGCTGACAGGGTCCGTTCCACAGCTCTGTGCACATAGGTCCACTTTTTTTCTTCAAAGCAACTTGCGTGTCTCTGTTGTGGGGGTTAATACACAGATCCCAGCGCTTCTAGGGCTTCCATGATTTTCTTGTGAATCCCAAACAACCAAGAATCAGCCCTGAGTGCCCTTTTAGGCCACTCCAGGCTCTGTTCCAACCTGAGTGATGAGACTTTTTTCTGTCTTGTGCAGTGCAGATATGACCCATTCCACAAGGAGGGTGGGCAATACTCTTCAAATTGTAGGAACCCACCTCTTTTCCTGCACAGTAATCAGCTAATAGTTTGTATGACCTCCTCTTGCTCTGTTACAGAGTGGCCTACTTGTTGGACTTTGGCACCAATTGTTAGCATGAATCAGGAGGGTGATTTTGCCATAAGGCAGTTCCTGACGTTGTTATCTCCTTGTTGTGTTGATAATGCTTTGGTGGCAATGGTCAGGATTTCCTCGCACTGCAGAGCTTTCCTGAAGATCAGCTCTGCAAGCGATGGAGGAAGTACAGGATTACAGGATTGCTCCTCGCTGCTGAGAACTGCGTGGCCAACTTCAGACGTACGTGTGACCTGACATGATCTGAAAAGCTCCACGGTGGCTCTGTTCTCCATTCTGTCTCCCCTTGCCTGCAAGTCAGCGCAACCTTGGATGTGTGTGAGTGTATAAGCATGTGTGTGGAAACTGCTCTTGTTCTGCAGATGCCCAGAGAGGCTCCTCTGTGTCTTGGGGCTGAAGCCAAATCTGGCTACAGAAAGCTGGAAGAGGTCAGGAACCCTGACAGAGGAGATGGAGGAAGTTGCCACGCGTCTTGTCTGAATATTGAAATACAGAGGGCACAGTGGGAAAACCCAGCGGCAGGGAGAAATTCAGGTTCTCACACCCATCTTCACAGTGTCACAGTGTTGGGACTACATACACTACAAGGGTCCTTTATTTGAAAGGAAAACTATTCTTAGTTCAATTTATAAATGCTTAAAGAAACACACTTATTTAAATTATTATTTTTTTTTACAAATGCTTGTTTTTGCAGGTAAATGTAAACTGCCAGTTCTTCTTTGGACCTCAATATTATTCTGCTTTCCCCTTGGCAGAACATCCTGGAGCAGCTTTCTGATCCATAGGTAGACCATCTAACCCCCATACTTCTGTTGTATTTCCAAACAGCATAGCAATACAAATAATAAATGATAACATTGACCTTGATGGAGAGCAGAAGTGTGACATTGGCTTTTTTGTCTCCCTACGTGCTATGTCTTTTTGTTGTGTGATTTGTATACAAGACAATAGTTGAATTTCTTGTGACAGTCCTCAATTTCTGAGACAGTTGGCTTCAGGAAGGGCTAGGCTGCAGTGCAGCAGAAGACAACCATGCCCCTGTTCCAGGAGTTCTGAGATAGCCTTTCTGACATCAGGTTGGACAAAATAAAATGAAGTGTTTTAGCAACAAAATCTTTCTGCATATGTTGCAATAAAAATGAATGATCTAGTGATCATCCAAATCAGTTTGCAGTTTGGAGGGAGTAAGACAGGCATCTTTCACAGGTGCTTTTCCAAAGTTACTTGATTATTTAATGTCATTACTGGGCAATCCTGTTTCTGGAGAAATCAACAGCAAATCTTAATCTTTAAGTTTCTAGTCTTCTGTTTGTCTGTTCTCTCCATTTCTTCTGTGTCCTGCCAGTGCTGCCTGTTTAGGTGATTACCTCTCTGCACCGGAGTGCCAGAAGAGCACACATGCATGCAGCCCCAGGAGAGCCCGGCTCCTCAGGTGTGCAACTGCAACTGAAGTAGGCTCAATACAGTTACAGATCGCACAACAGTGAACACGGCAGACAGACAGAGAAGAGTTGTGGAGGGGGTTGTGAGATACCTGCACCCCTCAGAGGCTGTGGCCCCTTGGAACGTTGGCTGCCGATTGCTGCTATTCTCCGTGGGGAAAAATATGGTGGTTTCTTGGCTTTTCTGTTGACCCATGTCTCTTCTTCCATGTGTCTACCATGAGACTTTTACAGATTGGCAAGGCAGGATTTGAGACGTGCTAAGAACCACGTCCAGCAGTTATGTTCAGAGAAGTTTCTGTCTTGAGAGATGAGACCTGTAATACCTAGGGGTGTCTCCTGGTTTTTCAGGAACCTCTCTGGGTTGGGAATCATGTATAGTAGGAGTAGACATCAGGCTCATCTTACGTGCACCTTGTCTCACTGGTTAGGATTGTTTCCCCTGTGGAAACCATTAAGAATTTCCATTATTTATTTCCTTTCCTGAGGCTTTGTTTGGGCGGGGATTTCTGGAAGGTATTTCACAGGCAGGTATAAAGACATGCTTTGCCTATAGGTCAGGCAAAGTTCCTCTAAAGCCAAACTTTAGCAGGGTAGCAAAATGTATCAGCAAAACAGAAACCATTTATTGACGGGTCTAATGGAGAGGAGGTCGAGGAAAGGGGGGAGCTAGTAAGTTGGGAGTCATCCTAGTTAAACGTGACACACCAGAGTTAAGGCCTTTATCCAGCAAATACTTGAAATATGTGCTTAGTTTTAAGTCCTACTGACTTCAATCTGTTTACTCTTGTGCTTAACTTTAAGCATGTGCCTAAAAGTGCTTTACTGGCTGAGGGCCAAGGCAAATAGACTTAGGAGTAGATTCACATAAAGTGAACTAAGATCCTGTTGAGGCAGTCAGTAGAGAGGTAAGATGCTGTACCTGTGTGGGGGTAGTGAGCAATACTGTAGCAGTACT
>JAWLRI010000957.1:1093160-1104617 GCA_034781795.1 Crypturellus tataupa | reverse complement strand
TTCGGTCCTTGTATTCTGCAAAGCTAGTTTCATTTTTCAAGCTCCGGGTGATTGTATTTGCACATGTTTCTGCAGCACAGCTTAAATTCTTAAAAATATCCCAAGCTTTAGCATGCTGCAGTAGTACTACATTTGGAAACAGCCTCACTGAGTATTATACTATTTTCAGCTTGGTTTCCTAAGCTAGCAGAGCATATGTGATTGAGCTGTCTGTGACTGCTCCCTCCCTTCCTTCTCTCACCAGCTTGGGAACCCATTGACCAACTTCAGGCAAATGTTCAGAGATTCAGAGAGCTCAGAGATACAAAGCTCTGTCTATACATTCAGTGAAAATACATTGATTGAATAGATGAGAAAAGCTCCCATTGCAGCCCCCAGTAAGGAAAAAGCCTCAGTGTGCTTTTGAAGCTATTAGCCACCAAAGATTCTACACCAAAATAACTATAATGTGTTCATTTGAATGAAAAGCTCAAGTCAAGTCTTGTTAAATAAGTGATAATCAGCTTTGGCCACACGAAAGCCACCTTCCAGTCTTCACTATTCCCAAACTACCTTTCCCGAATGAAAGATGGGCTCTATTTGACTGGAGAGGCAAGATCCAAGCAGCATGAAGAGTGCTCTTGGTCATGCTGGGTAGATGCGTGTAAGCAAATGAGTGCAGAATAACACTGAGCAGGTCCTCAGTGACAAGTAGATTTGGGGGAAAGCTCATGCAACATCATTTAACGATGACCTCTCTACCACTTCTATGATTTCTACTGTAGGATGCTTTGACTGGAGTGATACCACTGAGTATTAAGGGTTTTTTAATAGATGTTCCAAGGAGAGATGGATGATTTGGTTGCTGAGAGCTGAGTTATGCCCCTGAGTGTGCTTTATAATGCCCATACTAACCCCTCCAAACTGTTTGCATTCAATTTGCTCGGGAAATGTGAAAATGATGGTGAATGTTAAAAGAGGAACTGCCCATATTCTTTGCCTTCCCAGGAAACAATCGTCTTCAGAACTGAAGATAAAACAAGGTGCAGATGTGCTAGTCAGCAGCATGACTTACCCCTGGTCTTGGAGAATTCTTCTTTGCTTGAAATGTTTGAAAAGAATGAACATTTCCTGCATGGTGAGACCAGGTTCCTCAGGAGCTGTAAGTTGGCGGCAATAGCTACTTGATCGCTGTCCTCTAGACTGTCAGAAGAAGCCCTTTGGGTCTCAGTATCTGAGAGGCTTCCTCAGAACTCCAGAGAACTGCCAACCTAATATTTTTAGCATTCACAAGGACCTTTCTGTCCTAATCTACATTTTCCATCAGAGATTCTCCCAACAGTACTACTACAATAACCACTACTAAAGTTAATTCTAGGTTTTAGGGATCTTTGCACACAAAGAGAAGAATTCTTGTGCCATGGTGCTGGGGTATCATGCTGATGTGACAAGGCTGCTGCTTGATGAGAAACATTCCTGTCCACCCCTTGCCCTTATCTGTGTGCTCCCTCGTGGTCTCTCTCGCGTGGTGATTGACCAGCAGTGGCTGCAGCTTAGAGGATGAGACAGATTGTTGTGGAAATAAAAGGACCAATTTTCACAGGGTTTTTATTGACAGCCTGGGAAGTACAATACTACATAAATAAAAATCATTATGGTTATGACAGTTCTGTAGTCTCTGGAAAATAAATAATACTTTGCACTTACGTAGTGGCTTTCATCCAGGAACCTCCGAACTCTTAGCTTACATTGACAAAGTCTCCCAATGCCCATAGTAGGAAGGTAAATAGAGCATCTCTGTTATCAGTTGAGCATACCAAGTGCAGGAGAGGTAACCTAGCACCTTCAGTGGAGTGAGGACAAGACAGGTAAAGAGCAGCCTGGATTACTGCAGTCCTTCCACTGAGCTGACTTGGGCAGGTCAGCCCATGTCCTCAGCATCTCCATTGTTTCTAGTCCATAAGGTGGGATCCCACTCATCCTTTTCTCCAAGAGGAAGCTGGGTTTCATGGCTAGCACTTAGAAGGCACCATGAGATGCTCCACAACACATTTATTGGCTTGTCCATGCTAACAGCAAGCCGTGCAGCCGTGATAAACCCTTTGGGCTCATGTGTGCTCTGCTCAATAAGTGATGTTCCCTTTCTTACAACTTACCCTCCAGCACTGCTGAAATGCTGCTATGAGTAAGTAGGAAAACAGATCAGTGAAAGTGGGTGAAGCAGCAACTGTACATGGTATGAAGTGTCATGGGTGGTGTGGGTGAGTTCCTTGTCTTTGGGTTGCACCAGGGTGTACTGAAGTTGTCTGCTGTACGTGGTTCTCTCACCCAGCAACTGCAGAGAACTTCATTCCCTGTTCATTGAAACAGCACTGGATGGATATGAGAGACTTCCAGAGATTTTCAGAGCTTCCTTGATCAGGTTTGAAGTACTGCACTGATATGTGTTTTGTAAAGATGCTTAGCCAGGAGCTTTTTATTTCAGCAAATCCACATTTTAAACATCCATCTCTGTCTCACCCTGACCACCTACACTGCGATGCTTCCTGTAGCTCAGAATTAATAATTGCCTCTCCTCTGTGTTACAGCAGGGTTACCATCCGTTGCCTCATGAAGCTGAAATCGCACACACCAAAAAGCTATTCAGAAGGAGGAGAAATGACCGGAGGTAGGTGAAAAATGTCTTTTAATATATTTTTTTTATCTTCTCTTCCTCACTGCACATCGGTCTCCTGGAATGTCTTTGGATAACGTTGACCTTTAGCAGCTGGCACTTGTTGGGTAGGTTCATAATCCTTCATCTGAACATTAATACTCTGGAATTGCAGTGTTTGTCCGTCTCATGAGTTGGTCTTTAAAATTTTGAGTATGTTCTATATTGCTTGAGAACTGAGACCATCCAGCAAGTTGGGACTACACCACTTTGGGGGAACCAGGAGCAACCCTAATGTCCAGCTGCTCTCATGCCAGATCCCCTACTTTCATTAGAAGAGGCAACTGGCAAGATATTTCTCATAAAGACTTTGAATTCCAGGAATTTACTTTCTCTCCTTTGGTTAAAAAGTGGAATTTGCTGACTTTTGGTGCCTGCTGCAAAATATGTTTGGTTGCAAGGGGTTGGCAGTAAGGATCAGACCTTTCCATGGGAAAGAGTCTGCATGCTAAGTAACCAGCCAGCTGAACTCTTATGGAATGGGTGATTTTAAATCTACTGAGTTAATTAATTTAATTGTGCAAGTTGTGCATTTAATTGGATAATTGTGCATTTAATTATATGAGGGCATCTAGAGTCCTGTATAGGAATTGTGCTTGAGGTTAAATTTGAAAATAAGTGAGGAATCAGAGAGGTAATTGCACGTGCAACTCTCCTTTGCATGCATGTTCTTATGCTGCAGCTGAAGCTGCAAAGTCAAGACACTAAGGCCTGTCTGAGACCAAGAGCTTGCAGGATTAAGGTAATTTAACCTGAGAAAGAGTGGCCAATGTTTTCTTCAAGGATAAGCTGAAAACTGGGTGTCTGAGCTTTGATGCCTCACTGGGGTCTGATTTTTCAAGGCAATTTTGCAAAGAACTGCCCAGGAAACGTGGGATTGCGTCACAGAGTCACAGAGCCATCACTTCTTGAAGCACAAACAGCTTTCGAAAAGCCACAATATGGTTAACTCTGCTTTGTTTTTTTTTTTTTTTTTTGAATTTGAGCAACTGAAAAACAGCTGAAAGAAGTTTGCTGTGATGCTCAAGCAACATTCTTCTGTGGGCAGAGAGCAGGCATGGCAAGCTGGTCCCCACTGCAAATTTTCCCCCGGGCTTAGAGCAAAACTCTGTTTTTCAGTTTAATGTGTCATTCCTGTAATTTGGATAGTTATGATGTAGTACTTGATCACAAACTTCTGTCTGGTTTCACTTGCTTTCATGTCACCATCCTTGAGGGTTTTACAGTTTCTTTGGTTTAAGTCTAATGGTCTTGTGGGGATAAATAAGACAAAGTGCCAAAAATGGAGGGCATTTGAGTAATCCCTCCAGGATACTCTCGCTAAGGTGCTATTATGCTGCTATTGTGAAGCGGTGATGGCAAGCCAGGAAGAAAATCAGATGGGGTTGGTGTTGGCTATCGATCATGCATCTGTGGCCTTGTGGTTAGTCAGTGACAAATTCCATTTCCACTCCTCTTTTGGGCTCCTTTCTTTTTCCCTGTACCCAATTTTAAATACAATTTGGTCTTGTTATTTAGGGGGGGAAAAAATCCCTCATTTCAGCTGGGTTGCAGCCCTGTGATCGCAGGAACACACTTAAAAGCAAGTTTCGTTCTGCCTTTGTTGCAAGCCGGGATTGGGTGAGGTTCATCTGAGTGCTGCACTGCAAAGCTTGAGTCTTCAGCGCTTCACAAATTGCAACGTGGACTGGACCTTAGTCTTCCCACCCTGTTTCCTCCTGCTCAAAATGGATCTTTATTGGCCATCTGAAGGCAGTATGCCTTTGAGCTGAAGGGGAAGAAGCGAGCAGAGCAGTGGGATCTCCTGTCTCCTGCTCCGAGCAAGCAGAAATCCAGCATCATGACCAGCTGCAGCCTGATTTGCAACACACAGACATGGTGCTTAGAATCATTATGGTTGGAAAAGACCTTCAAGATCATCAAGCCCAAGAGTGCTCCACCCCCAGACACCCTCTCCAAGCCAACGATGGGCTCATGCGGCATGGCCCTGTCCCCTGACAGGCATCGGATCTGTCTCCACCATGTGTTGCTGTGGTGGTGCGGGTGATGAAGGCTTCATGACAGTGAGGACTTACTGTCCAGGTGAAGCTCGCACAGCTCTGTGGAAGGTCACAAAGCTGCTAAGAAACCCAGGAAACAAATTTTTTTGAACCCAACTGACACATGTTTTGCTAGAGCCTCAGCTCATGGAAATGCGGGTGATTGATTGCACGTAAGTACTTTTGTGCCAGCTGAGAAACCAGTCCACTTTACAGCTGTAAGGATCACGCTAGATGGATTTCTTCTGCTTCCCAGTCTGTTCAGATTGCCACAACAAACTGCCAGCAGACAGATCTTTTGGAGATGAACATGTAGAAAGTAAACCGTTTGAACCACATAAAGCTTAAGAATCCTGGGCAGAGGGAGCTGGAGTGAAACAGCAGGTTCTTTTAAACAGTTATTCACATCAAAAAGACCTGGCCCTATCCTCCAAACCTCGTCTGGGAGACCTCGACAGCCCGCACACTGTAGGGTTTGATGAATGGCACTAAATCCAAGCAGCCCAAGTGCTCAGGATCCCCACTGCTCTGCAGCACGTTTGGGAACTGAACGGCAACTTGGGCTGCTTGTCACTCCAGTGCCACATGAGATGCCCCAGGAGAGTCCTCACTCTTTAAAATTGATTTCTAGCAGCCAGTGAGGTCTCCAAATGGTTATTTTATGTGAAGGAAAAAAAAAAAATAGCAGAGTGGGAATAGGGGAAAAATAAAAAAAAAACAACCTCTTACCGACCAAAACTGGTTTGCACTTTAATATATTGGAACACAAACCAGTTGCAAAGCTGTTGGCACTTTATTGTACTGATATTATCTTAATATCCCCGGCATTGTGTTAGTGGAGCAAGGATTCATTTCATAGCTGGTGGAGCTGCACAGGTGGTATAAATATCCCTGTGCCCTAGGAGCAGCGGAGGAGAGATTTTATTGTCAGTGAAACAGTTGGGAGTTATAGGCCTTTGTTTTAGATGTTGTCTGGATGTGGAAAGACACAAAATTGCAAAACCAAGCCCAGGGTGCTGTGCCAGACCCATTGCTGGCCAGCTTGAGAAAGTTAGCTGATTAGCTCAGAAAAATGTGTCATGCCCATTCTACCGTTGTTTTTATGGGAGGGAAACTTTAAGAGTGCTGTAAAACACCCGGCAGCTCGTGGCCCCTGTGCCAAAGAGGGTCTCGAGGGTACGTGGGAGCCTGTTGGGTATTAGGCGGGATTTGCCCTGGGACATGGGAGCTGTGCTACTACAGCTAGAAATAAAAGCAAGGAGCTGAGCCCTGCTCAGGAGGCCGAGGAGGGCTGGGGAGGGGTGTTTGGGGAGCAAGTGTAAATATAGAAATGCAAGGGAAGAAGAGCCAGTTTCTTAGAAGAGGGTTGGTAGCAACAGGGTCACAGTTGTGAAGCTCAAAAGTAGCCAAGTCTTGGACTAGTGAAGAA
Source organism: Crypturellus tataupa (assembly GCA_034781795.1). Lineage (NCBI taxonomy): Eukaryota > Metazoa > Chordata > Aves > Tinamiformes > Tinamidae > Crypturellus > Crypturellus tataupa. The sequence goes on along the minus strand of JAWLRI010000957.1, from coordinate 1,098,457 downwards.
CCTTGTGTTTCTCATGTGAAACAACATTCATGTCCAGCCATGTTATACACAGCTCAAGTCCCCACTTTATTCCCGTCACCTTTCTTCTAGAAATGATGTCTCCAAGCTACATTTGAATTCATCTCACCTAGTTAGAGTTTCATTGTTCACTCTCCATCAGTAACTGAGTTGTCAAAAGTGCATTACCAGCAAAGTTTTTGATAACTCTTGTGTTTTTTCATGGGAAGAATCTGTTTCTTTCAAGAATGGCTGATGTTCCAAAGTACTTGATAGAGCATTGGAAATTTGTGGACGATCCATCCTCTGCCTGTCTTCCCAGTAAAAGACAAAAAGGTGGGATGAAAAATTAAAACCTTTGCCTTCAACTCAGTTTCGTTACCTCCCCATTCTTATTTTCTCGTGGAAAAAGAAGAGGTTTCAAAATGATGTGGGATTTTTTTCTAATAGGATCTTTTTTTTTTTTACATTTCCAAAATCAGTCTTCAGAAGTGATGTCTTTCTGTCCTTGTTCCTGCACATGCAACTGTAATTCTCTTGTTGTGCATGGGAGCAGATTAAACATGACATTAAAACAGGCATTGAATTTACAATTTAAAGAACGGTCAGTGTAGGTCTGTTTGGCAGATTTTCTATAACATAGTTCAGTGTTAGAGCACATCTGGTTCAGAGTTTAATTGTGGGAGGTTCTGTAAAGGGGATGACAAGGTCCTTGTTGCAAGGAGTTTGTAGTCAGGGAGGCAGAGCAGGGAGAGGCATCACTCTCCCCACCTCACACTGCACAAATCTCCATTTCTTGTGTTTTCAGTGTAGGTTTGGATGTAGGTTTGGTAACTATTCACTGTCTTTATATAAAGATGCTGAGAAAGGGCATCACCACTTGAGGGTGTTATGGAAAAAGCACAGCAGGTATTTTCATAGTTGTCAGTGTGAACAAGGATGGAATACCAAATGCTAGTCTGCTGTCTGCTGCCCTACAAGACCCATCTTGCTTAGATATTGCCAAAGAGAATTCTGTTGGACCTCCCAAAGGTCAAACCTGCCACATTCCTTGGACAACCTTAGGGAAGCGATAGGGCACATTGCCCAGTCTAGGTAGCATCCACAAGGAATATATGGAATCTCCTTCACGGGAAGTTTTTAAGAAGAGATTTTCATAAACTGTGATTTAGGTTCAGTTACCCTGTCTTAGAGATTATAAAATGGCCTAGATGAGTTCTCAAGCTTCCTCTCCCTGATGTTTTCTATGATTCCCATATCCTGATGACAATTTAAAGAACATGTAGCATCTATTTTCCTCCTTTTAAAAGGAGACTCTTCACCAACCGAGGCAGTAGCTAGAATTTCAGCTCAGTAGTGCCCTTTCTCAAGCTCATGAGTCCCCTTTTAGACTCCAGGACACAAGATGGCAAGAATCAGATTTAGCTTGAAAGCCTTACTACTCTTTAATTAACTCTCCACCTCTACACATGCACTTCTGGCCCATCATTACTGTGGTTTGACTAAGCAATAGGTTTTTGAGTTCCCTCTTGAGAATGGGTAGGTAGGAAGCGTGGGCTTTGGTGGATCTTCAGTGGGTTTCTCAAATCAAGATTAAGACAACTAAGTTTCCACCCATTCTTCATCTTCTAATTAATGGAATACAGAAATTATTCTGGGTCACTTGGGGAGGGGGAGAGATTTACTGAGGGACCAGGAAAAATGTGTTGAGGAATTGCTCAGAAGTTTGCATGGTCGGAATCTCACTAATTCCCTTGTCAGTAGTCCAGTGTGTTTTCTCAATTTAATTTAACTGTTTATTTCTCTGCTGCTCTCTGTAATACCCTCTGTAGGTTCTTTTACCTTGTAAATCCATGCAGCTGTACATCTCACTGGCATCTGTTTAAATAACGATTTGCACTTCTTGTTTGAGGTGATGACAGTGAGCAGAGAATATCAATTTTCTGGTGCAGATTCTGCTTGTTTTGGCATTCTGTTAAATTCAGAAGTCCAGTCCATTTGATTTACTTTCCAAAAGGAAGTCTTCATATATATGGATACAGGCTGGTAGCTCACAGGGTAGCTGTTCTGCAGGAAAAAAGCAGGACAGAATTCCAGGAGGAAATACAAACCTGTGGCTAGGAGAGGAGCAGAAGTTTAAAGAAAAATCAGTCCTCCCTCTCAAAAGGCTTCCAAATTCCTCTTTTCAATATCAAGACATGGATCCTTGGTAAGTTCAAAGTCAGTTCTGGCCATGGGAGCGGGGACTGTTGTGTTGTCCATGTCTCTGGTGGGGTTTGGGGTGACCAAAGCAGCAAGCTGTGTATGTCCCAGTGTGCAGGGGAAGGACTTTCATCCAAAGCATCCTACCGCTGAGATCCCTCTCCTGTCAGACGTGGATTCAGGAGGATGTTGCCAGCAGGTCGAAGGAGAGGATCCTGCCCCTCTGCTCAGCTCTGGGGAGGCCACACCTGGAGTACTGGGTGCAGCTCTGGGCTCCCCAGGACAAGAGGGACGTGGAGCTTCTAGAGAGGGTGCAGCAGAGAGCCACAAAGATGATTAAAGGACTGGAGCATCTATCATATGAAGAAAGACTGAGCGAGCTGGGCCTGTTCAGCCTGGAGAAGAGAAGACTGAGAAGGGGATCTGATCAACACGTTCAAGTACCTGAGGGGTGAATGTAGGGAGGATGGGGCCGAGGAGTAATGGGTACAAACTGAAACATAGGAAGTTCCACCTCCATGTGAGGAAGAATTTCTTTCCTGGGAGGGTGACAGAGCCCCGGCACAGGCTGCCCAGAGAGGCTGTGGAGTCTCCTTCTCTGTAGATCTTCCAACCCCACTTTAATGGCACCCTGTGCCCCGTGCTCTGGATGTCCCTGCTGGAGCAGGGGTTGAACTAGATGATCTCTAGAGGCCCCTTCCAACCGCAACCGTTCTGGGATTCTGTGATTTAGGGACTGCATTTCTGCAACTGGGGAACCATCCGTTGTAAAGCCCTTGTGTGGGGATAAGGATATGCGACAGAAAACCACGAGGGTCCTTCCCACTCTGACATGAAATAAAAAAGTGGGACAAAGAGGTTCTTGTGGTTTCCCTGCCTCTTCTCAGAGTGCCCCACATACCTATGGTTTTTGATAACAGGATTACTGAAATGTCCCCAAGTTTTCTCTCGTGCTGTCCCAATTTGCTTCCTTGCTTCCTACTGTTCACTTGGCTTTACACTTAAATGACTAGGAAAAAGCAATCTGGACGTTTTTTTCCTGTTGTTTTTGTTTTTAATTAGATTCTGAGCTGGGGGTGGCAGAAATATCCTTCATTCCTGGAGAGTCCCGGGTGGCTGTCAGGGATGGTTTCCTCTTCCCGAGTCCCGCGCATTGCATATGTGCTGTGGGCCCCTCTGCTCGTGCCCACATCAAGGGCAGGGTTATGTGGGCTGAATAAAGCAGGGCAGTCCCCGCAGCTCCATTTCCACCTTTGAAGGTCCTGTCCTGCCCACCGTGGGCTTGGGGCCAAGTAGGGACTGTCCGGGATCTGCCAAGGCACATGGGTGGGCTGTGATATATCACTTTACCCATTATATTTTACTTTACAGATCCTTGAGGTCACTCAGCCACCTTCTCTGATTAGCTGCACTGATTAAGCTGCTTTTCCTCTTGTGGCAAAGTCTCTTTGTGAAAAACTCTCAATAGACACCCGGCTCGAGACATTGTTCCTGTACAATTTCCTTTCAAAACACCATAAAGGGCATCCTACCACTTTACCCAGCAATAAAGGTTGTAAAGCTCTGCTTTACCCACCGGGATCTGACACGGGCACAGACTCTGTGCTGTCAGCCAGCGGCGAGAGCGGGAAGCGAGGGAAGACGGGTGGAGAGAGGAAGAATGTGAACAAGCAGCAGGGGAGATAAGCAAGGATGGGAGTAGCACAACTGCATGATAATGGAGCAAGGTGGAGCCTTTGACAGGGAACTAAGGCACTATCTCCTTCTGAGATGAGAGATAAAGCAAGAATTTTGGGGGGATTTGAGGGGTTTGTGTGTGTTTGTTTTGTTTTGCTTTTTTGCTATCTGCTAATGAAAGGATCCAGGGACACCTAGGGAAGTTAACAACAACATTCACTTAAAAGTGCAGAGAAGGAAACGCTTCTTCATACATCTCTGCTTGATCAGCCTGGGCAAGCATAGGTTGGGAGTGGATGCGTACACGCTCCAAATACCTGAGGTGAACATCGTGGAGGAGGAAGGGCTATTTGTGCTGAAGAAGAGCATTGCCACAAAACCCCCCCTGGATGGAAATGGACCATTCACTCGTACAGGGTGGAAAATAGAAGGTCTAGCTTGGTTAGCAACAAGAGAGTAGCAGAAGGAAGGAATTGGAGTAATTTGACTCTCTGTGGATGGTTTTTGTGAAGAGCCAGGAACTGCACTCAGTGACACAAGGGCCCTTCCAGCCCCCTCCTCATGTTCTTCATTCCTTCCAGATGTTGCCCTCACAGGAGGCTGTTGGGTAGATAGAGCTGTGAGCGCAGGCAGAGCTGGCATTGTTTCAGACCGATTAGCAGGTTTAATGCTGCTTGGGCAAGGCACTGATGGACTAGGTCTGAGATGGTATCAGAGGGGTCAAAAAGGACCCTTTCCTACTCATCAAGCTCTGCTGGCCAGACACATTGGCATTGCATGGTCCTTGCTGCCCTTCCTTTCAGGCATCAAGAGAAGCTCCTGCCAAGGGTCACCGAACTGGGAGCTGGTTCCCCGGAGAAGGGAACCGGGAACAAAGAGCCCAGCCTGGGATCCCCATTGCAGGAGCTTTTCTGGAATACTGGATGATCAGAAAGCCACCTCGCGATGACCCATGGGTACTTGGCTGTGGGTGACTCATACCATGGGTGCAGTGCCGTAGAACTGCTCTGCTCTGGACCTGGCATCGGTTAGGAAGCTGCAGCTTCTCTTGAGTGCAAATCTAAGCTCATAACCTCCACAGGGTTCACCAGCCCTATACTGTGTCCTCTTCTCTCTCCCACAACTGAATGTGGCCCCGCACGGAATTGCGGAACATCCAGCAGGGCTTGGTAAAGTCAGCTCGGTCCCTTTGGCTCCTTCCAGAGCTAAGTTCAACTGGATTTATATCCAGCATCAAATCCGGACTGTCTCTTCTTGAGAGCCACTTGCATGTCTCAACACTGTCCCCAAAGCCGTGTGCTTAGGGTTTACTACTACCAAGTGACCCGTTTAAAACACCAATAATAGTAAGGTACAGCAGCTGGTGTTTAACATTTGGGGGGGGGGGGGGGGGGGGGGTGTTTTTACTGTCACCTGTGTGT
>JAWLRI010000957.1:1079430-1093060 GCA_034781795.1 Crypturellus tataupa | reverse complement strand
CAAGAAATATTCCTGCCCACCCCTTGCCCTTATCCGCATGCTCCCTCATGGCCCCTCTCGCGTGGTGATTCACCAGCAGCGGCTGCAGCTTAGAGGATGAGACAGATTGTTGTGGAAATAAAAGGAGCAATTTTTACAGGGCTTTTACTACCGGCCTGGGAAGTACAATACTACATAAATAAAAATCATTATGGTTATGACAGCTCTGTAGTCTCTGGAAAATAAATAATACTTTGCACTTACGTAGTGCCTTTAATCCAGGAACCTCCGAGCTCTTAGCTCACATTAACAAAGTCTCCCAGTGCCCATAGTAGGAAGGTAAATAGAGCATGTCTTTTATCAGCCGAGCATACCAAGTGCAGGAGAGGTAACCTAGCACCTTCAGTGGAGTGAGGACAAGACAGGTAAAGAGCAGCTTGGGTTACTACAGCCCTTCCACTGAGCTGACTTGGGCTGGTCATCCCATGTCCTCAGCATCTCTGTTGTTTCTAGTCCATAGAGTGAGATCCCACTCATCCCTTTCTCCAAGGAATGGCTGGGGTTCGTGGCTAGCGCTGAGAAGGAGCCATGAGATGCTCCACAACACGTTTATTGCCTTGTCCACGCTAACAGCAAGCGGTGTAGCAATGATAAATCCTTTTGGCTCATGTGTGTTCTGCTCAATCATTGATGCTCCTTTTCTTACAACTTACCCTCCAGCACTACTGAAATGCTGCTGCGAGTAAGTAGGAAAAAAGCTCAGTGAAAGCAGGTGAAGCAGCAATGTATTTGCTATGCAGTGTCGTGGGCAGTGTGAGTGAGTCCCTTGACTTTGGGTTGCACCAAGGCATACTGAAATTATCTACTGTACATGGTTCTCTCACCCAGCAACTGTGGAGAACTTCATTCCTTGTTCATTGAAATGGTGCTGGGTGGATATGAGAGACTTCCAGAGACCTTCAGAGCTTCCTTGAGCAGGTCTGAAGTACCGGACTGATATGTGTTTTGTAAAGATGCTTAGCCAGGAGCTTTTTCTTTCAGCAGATCCATGTTTTAGAAGACATCCAGCTCTGTCTCACCCTGACCACCTGCACTGTGATGCCTCCTTTAGCTTGGAATTAATAATTGCCTCTCCTCTGTTTTACAGCAGGGTTACCATCCATTGCCTCATGAAGCTGAAATCGCACACACCAAAAAGCTGTTCAGAAGGAGGAGAAACGACCGGAGGTAGGTGAAACGTCTCTTTGAATATATTATTTTTATCTTCTCTTCCTCGCTGCACATCGGTCTCCTGGAATGTCTTTGGACCATGTTGACCTTTAGCAGCTGGCACTGTTGGGTAGGTTCATAATCCTCCACCTGAACATTAATGCTCTGGAACTGCAGTGTTTGTCCATCCCATGAATTGGTCTTTAAAATCTGGGGTGTGTTCTATATTGCTTGAGAACCGAGACCCTCCTGCAAGCTGGAGCTACACCATATTGAGAGAACCTGGAGCAACCCTAACATCCAGCTGCCCTCATGTCTGATCTCCTGCTTTCATTGGAAGAGGCAACTGTCAAGATATTTCCCATAAAGGCTTTTAGTTCCAGGAATTTACTTCCTCTCCTTTGGTTAAAAAGTGGAATTTACTGACTTTTAGTCTCTGCTGCAAAATGTGTTTGGTTGCAAGGGGCTGGCATAAGGATCAGACCTTTGCACCGGAAGGAGCCTGCATGCTAAGTAACCAACCAGCTGAGCTCCTGTGGATTGGATGATTTTAAATCTACTGAGTTAATTTAATTGTGCAAATTGTGTATTTAATTGGATAAATTTTGCATTTAATTATATGAGGGCATCTAGAGTCCTGCACAGGAATCGTGCTTGTGGTTAAATTTGAAAATAAGTGAGGAATCAGGCAATTGCATGTGCAGCTCTCCTATGCATGCATGTTCTTATGGCTTCAGCTGAGGCTGCAAAGCCAAGACACTAAGGCCTGTCTGAGACCAGGAGCTTGCAGGGTTAATGTAATGTAACCAGGGAAAGAGTGGCCAATGTTTTCTTCAAAGATAAGCTGAAAACTGTGTGTCTGAGCTCTGATGCCTCACTGGGACCTGATTTTTCAAGGCAGTCTTGCAAAGAGCTGCCCAGGAACCATGGGTTTGCGTCCCAGAATCACAGAGCCATCACTTCTTGAAGCACAAACAGCTTTTGAAAAGCCAGCATATGGTTAACTCTGCTTTGGTTTTCCTGAGTTTGAGCAACTGAAAAACAGCTGAAAGAAGTTTGCTGCAACGCTCAAGCAACATTCTTCTGTGGGCAGAGAGCAGGCATGGTAAGCTGGTCCCCACTGCGAATTTCCCCCCGGGCTTAAAGCAAAACTCTGTTTTTCAGTTTAATGTGTCATTCCTGTAATTTGGATAGTTATGATGTAGTACTTGATCACAAGCCTCTGTCTGGTTTCACTTGCTTTCATGTCACCATCCTTGAGGGTTTTGCAGTTTCTTTGGTTTAAGTCTAACGGTCTCATGGGGATAAATAAGACAAAGTGCCAAAAATGGAGGGCGTTTGAGTAATCCCTCCAGAATACGCTCACTAAGGTGCTATTATGCTGCTATTGTGAAGTGGTGATGGCAAGCCAGGAAGAAAATCAGACAGGGCTGGTGTTGGCTATCGATCATGCGCCTGTGGCCTTGTGGTTAGTCAGCGACAAATTCCATTTCCACTCCTCTTTTGGGCTCCTTTCTTTTTCCCCTGTACCCAATTTAAAATACAATTTGGTCTTGTGATTTAGGGGGGGAAAAAAAATCCCTTGTGTCAGCTGAGTTTCAGCCCTGCAATCATAGGAACACGGTTAAAAGCAAGTTTCATTCTGCCTGTGTGGCAAGCCGGGGTTGGGTGAGGTTCATCAGAACGCGGCTCAAGTCTTCAGTGTGCAGCGTGGACTGGAGCTTAGTCTTCCCACCCTGTCTCCCCCTGCTCAAAATGGATCCTTATTGGCCATTTGAAGGCAGGATGTCTTTGAGCTGAAGAGGAAGAAGCGAGCAGAGCAGTGGGATCTCCTGTCTCATGCTCCAAGCAAGCAGAAATCCAGCATCATGACCAGCTGCAGCCCGACTTGCAGCACGCAGACATGGTGCTTAGAATCATGGTTGGAAAAGACCTTCCAGATCATCAAGCCCAAGAGCGCTCCAGCCCCAGACACCCTCTCCAAGCCAGCGATGGGCTCACGTGTCGTGGCCCTGTCCCACAACAGCCATCAGGTCTGTCTCCACTGGGTGAAGGCTTCATGGCAATGAGGACCTGCTGTCCAGGTGGGGTTCACACAGCTCTACAGAAGCTCACAGAGCTGCTAAGAAACCCAGAAAATAAATTTTTTTGAGCCAGGCTGACACCTGAGCCAGGCTTGCTAGAGCTCATGGAAATGTGGATGATTGCACATAAATGCTTTTATCGCAGCTGAGAAACCAGTCCACTTTACAGCTGTAAGGATCACGCTAGACAGTTTTCTTCTGCTTCCCAGTCTGCTTCAGCTTACCATGACAAACTACTAGCAGCCAGATCTTTTGGAGATGAACATGTAGAAAGTAAAACATTTGAACCATGAAAGCTTAAGAACCCTGGGCAGAGGGAGCTGGAGTAAAACAGCAGGTTCTTTTAAACAGTTATTCACACTGCAAAGACCGGCCTCATCCTTCAAACGTCATCTGGGAGACCCTGACAGCCCCCACACCGTAGAGTTTGATGGATGGCACTAAATCTAAGCAGCCCAAGCACTCAGGATTCCCACTGCTCCACTGCGCGTTTGGGAACTGAACTGCAGCTTGGGCTGCCTCTTGCTCCGGTGCCACATGAGATGCCCCGGGAGAGCCCTCACTCTTTAAAATTGATTTCTAGCAGCCAGTGAGGTCTCCAAATGGTTATTTTATGTGAAAGGAAATAAAAAACACAGCAGAGTGGGAATATAGGGAAAAAAAAAGTCTCACCGACCGAAACTGGTTTGCACTTTAAATGCCAGATTGTATTGGAACACAAACTGGTCGCAAAGCTGATGGCGCTTTATTGCACTATTATCTTAATATCCCCAGCATTGTGTTAGCGGAGCAAGGATTCATTTCATAGCTGGTGGAGCTGCACAGGTGGTATAAATATCCCTGTGCCGTAGGAGCAGCGGAGGAGAGATTTTATTGCCAGTGAAACAGTTGGGAGTTATAGGCCTTTGTTTTAGACGTTGTCTGGATGTGGAAAGCCATGAAATTGCAAAACCAAGCCCAGGGTGCTGTGCCAGACCCATCGCCGGCCAGCTTGAGAAAGTTAGCTGATTAGCTGAGAAAAATGTGTCGTGCCCATTCTGCCATTGTTTTTATGGGAGGGAAACTTTAAGAGCGCTGTAAAACACACGGCAGCCCGTGGCCCCTGCACCGAAGAGGGTCTCGAGGGTGAGCGGGTCCTGGCGGGTATTAGGTGGGATTTGCCCCAGGACATGGGAGCTGTGCTGCTAAAGCCAGAAATAAAAGCAAGGAGCTGAGCCCTGCTCAGGAGGCCGAGAAGGGCTGGGAGCAGGTTTGGGGAACAAGTGTAAATATAGGAATGCAAGGGAAAAAGAGACAGTTTCAGTTTGAATTCATCTCATTCATACGTTTGAATACATCTCACCTAGTTAAGAGTTCCACCATTCACTCTCCACCAATAGCTGAGTTGTCAAAAGTGTGTTACCAGCAAAGGTTTTGATAGCCCTTGTGTTTTTTTCACGGGAAAAAATTGTTTCTTTGAAGAATGGCTGATGTTCCAAAGTATTTGATAGAGCATTGGAAATTTACGGATGATCCATCCTCTGTTGAAGCTTGGCCTGTCTTTCCAATAAAGGACAAAAGGTGGCATGAAAAATTAAATCCTTTCCCCCTGCCTTCAACCTAGTTTCATTACCTCCCCATTCTTATTTTCTCATGGAAAAAGAAGTGGTTTCAAAATTATACAGGATTTTTTTCTAATAGAATCTTTTTTTTTACACTTCCAAAATTAAGCTTCAGAAGTGCTGTCTTTCTGCCTTTATTCCTGCACATGCAACTGTAATTCTCTTGTTGCACAAGGGAGCAGATTAAAGGTGACATTAAAACAGGCATTGAATTTCTCATTTAAAGAACGGTCGATGTGGGTCTGTTTGGCAGATTTTCTATACCATAGAACAGTGTTAGAGCACATCTGGTTTGGAGTTTAATTGCGGGAGGTTCTGTAAAGGGGATGACAAGGTCCTTGTTGCACGGAGCTTGTAGGCAGGGAGACAGAGCAGAGAGAGGCGTCGCTCTCGTCACCTTACACTTCACAAATCTCCATTTCTTGTGTTTTCCCTGTAGGTTTGGATGTAGGGTTGGTAACTATTCACCTTCTTTATATAAAGATGCTGAGTGGTATCACCACTTGAGGGTGTGAAAACTTCACAGGAAGTTTTTAAGAAGAGATTTTTGCAAGATGTGATTTAGGTTCAGTTACCCTGTCTTGGAGATTATAAAATGACCTAGGTGATTCTCAAGCTTCCTCTCCCTGCTATTTTCTAACATTCCCATATCCTGATGACAATTTAAAGGACATGTAGCAGCTATTTTTCCCCCTTTTTAAAAGAGGCTCTTCACTAACTGAGGCAGTAGCTAGAATTTCAGCTCAGCAGTGCCCTTTTTCAAGCTCATGAGTCCCCGTTTAGACTCCAGGACACAAGATGTCAAGAGTCAGATTTAGCTTGAAAACCTTACTACTCTTTAATTAACTCTCCACCTCTACACATGCATTTCTGGCCAATCACTACTATGGTTTGACTAAGCAACAGGTTTTCAAGGAGTTCCCTCTTGAGAATGGGTAGGTGGGAAGTGTGGACTTTGCTGGATCTTCAGTTGGTTTCTCAAAGCAAGATCAAGACAACTGAGTTTCACCCAGTTCTTTATCTTCTGATTAATGGAATACAGAAATTAATCTGGGTCACTTGGGAGAGATTTACTGAGGGACCAGGAAAAGTGTTCTGGGGAATTCCTCAGAAGTTCGCACGGTGGGAATCTCGCTAATTCCCTTGTCAGTAGTCCAGTGTGTTTTCTCAATTTAATATTTCTCTGCTGCTCTCTGTAATACTCTCTGTGGGTTCTTTTACCTTGTAAATCTGTGCAGCTGTCCATCTCACCAGTATCTGTTTAAATAATGATTCACACTTCTTGTTTGAGGTGATGATAGTGAGCAGAGAATATCAATTCTGTGGTGCAGATTCTGCTTGTTTTGGCATCCTGTTAAATTCAGAAGTCCAGTCCATTTGACTTGCAGATATGGGTATGGGCCGGTAGCTCACAAGGTGGTTGCTCTGCAGGGAAAAGCAGGACAGAATTCCAGGACAAAATATAGCGCTGTGGCTAGGAGAGGAGCAGAAATTTTAAAAAAAATCAATCCTGCCTCTCCAAAGGCTTCCAAATTCCTGTTTTCAATATCAAGACATGGATCCTTGGTAAGTTCAAAGCCAGTTCTAGCCATGGGAATGGGGACTGTTGTGTTGTCCAACTCCCTGGTGGGATTTGGGATGGCCAGAGCAGCAAGCTGTGTATGTCCCCATTGTGCAGGGAAGGACTTTCACCCAAAGCATCCTACCACTGAGATCCTTCTCCTGTCAGACATGGATTTAGGAGCTGTGTTTCTGCAACTGGGGAACCATCCACTGTAAAGCCCTTGTGTGGGGATAAGGAGATGAGGCAGAAAACCACCAGGGTCCTTGCCACTCTTACATGAAGTAAAAAAGTGGGACAAAGAGAGTCTTGTGGTTTCCCTGCCTCTTCTCAGCATGCCCCAAATACCTATGGCTTTTGATAACAGGATTACTGAAATGTCCCCAGGTTTTCTCTCGTGCTGTCCCAATTTGCTTCCTTGCTTCCTACCGTTAACTTGGCTTTACACTTAAATGACCAGGAAAAAACAGTCTGGACTTATTTTTTCCACGTTGTTTTTGTTTTTAATTAGATCCCGAGCTGGGGGCGGCAGAAATATCCTTCATCCCTGGAGAGCCCCGGGTGGCTGTCAGGGACAGTTTCCTCTTCCCAAGCCCTGCACGTTGCGTAAGCACCACAGGCCCCTCTGCTCGTGCCCGCGTTAAGGGCAGGGTTATGTGGGGTGAATAAAGCAGGGCAGTCTCCGTGGCTCCATTTCCACCTTTGAAGGTCCTGCCCTGCCCACTGTGGGCTCAGGGCCAAGCGGAGACCGTCCAGGATCTGCCAAGGCGCGTAGGCGAGCTGTGATACATCACTTTACCCATTATATTTTACTTTACAGATCCTCGGGGACACTCAGCCACCTTCGCTGATTAGCTGCACTGATTAAGCTGCTTTTCCTCTTGTGGCAAAGTCCCTTTGTGAAAAATTTTCAATAGACACCATGCTCAGGACATTGTTCCTGTACAATTTCCTTTCAAAACACTATAAAGGGCATCCTACCACTTTACCCAGTAATAAAGTTTGCAGGGCTCTGCTTTACCCACTGGGATACAACATGGGCACGAGGAGGGAAGCGGAAAGTGAGGGAGGACGAGCGGAGAGAGGAAGAGTGGGAGCGAGCAGCAGGGAAGATAAGCAAGGATGGGAGTAGCACAACTGATTGATGATGGAGCAAGGTGGAGCCTTTGGCAGGGAACGAAGGCACCGTCTCCCTCTGAGGTGAGAGATACAGCAAGAGTTTTGGGGGGATTTGAGGAGTTTGTGATTTTTTTTTTGTTTGTTTTGCTTTGTTTTACTTTTTTGCTATCAGTTAATGAAAGGATTGAGGGCCACCTAGGAAAGTTAAGAGCAACATTCACTGAAAAGCGCAGAGAAGGAAACGCTTCTTCACACATCTCTGCTTGCTCAGCCTGGCCAAGCACAGGCTGGGAGTGGGTATGTACGCGCTGTAAGCACCCGGGGTGAACATCACGGAGAAGGAAGGACTGTTTGTGCTGAAGAAGAGCATCGCCACGAAAACCCCCTGGATGGAAACGGACCATTCATTCATGCGAGGTGGAAAATAGAATGTCTAGCTTGGGTAGCACCAAGGTAGCAGCTGAAGGAAGGAACTGGAGTAGTTTGGCTCTCTGGGGATGTTTTTTGTGAAGAGCCAGGGACTGCACTCAGTGACACAAGGGCCCTTCCAGCCCCCTCCTCATGTTCTTCATTCCTCCCAGATGCTGCCCTCAAGGAGGCTATCGGGTAGATGCGGCTGTGAGCGCAGGCAGACCTGGCATCGTTTCAGACTAGTTAACAGGTTTAATGCTGTTTGGGCAAGGCAGTGATGGACTAGGTCTGAGATGATATCAGAGGGGTCAAAAAGGGCCCTTTCCTACTCATCAAGCCCTGCTGGCCAGACACATTGGCATCGTGCGGTCCTTGCTTCCCTTCCTTCCAGGCATCAAGTGGAAGCTCCTGCCAAGGGTCACCAAACTGGGAGCTGGTTCCCCAGAGAAGGGAACTGAGAACAAAGAGCCTGGCCCAGGATCCCCACTGCAGGAGCTTTTCTGGAATACTGGATGATCAGAAAGCCACCTCGCGATGACTCGTGGGTGTCCGGCTGTGAGTGACTCATGCCATGGGTGCGGTGCCGTAGAACTGCTCTGCTCCGGGCCTGGCATCGTCTGGGAAGCTGCAGCTTCTCTTGAGTGCAAATCTAAGCTCATAACTTCCACAGGGCTCACCAGCCCTGTGCCGTGTCCTCCTACCTCTCCCACAACCAAATGTTCCCCTACACGGAGCTGCAGAACATCCAGCAGGGCTTGGTAAAGCCAGCTCAGGCCGTTTGGCTCCTTCCAGAGCTAAGTCCAACCAAGTTTATATCCAGCATCAAATCTGGACTGTCTCTTCTTGAAAGCTGCTTGCATGTCCCAGCACTGTCCCCAAAGCCATGTGCTTAAGAGTTTACTACTACCAAGTAGCCCATTTAAAACACCAATAATAGCAAGGTGCAGCAGCTGGTGTTTAGCATTTATCAGGCGGTTGTTTTGACTGTCACCTGTGTCTGCGACCCAGAGATGGGGTGAGGAGGGGGTTTCCACCCAGCTGCTGTGTTTGTGCCATTTTGATCAGGACTAAGCCATTATGTAACGAAGAGGCCAGCGCAAATGCGCCCAGCCGTGAGTCACCTATCAAGGCAGATGGTGTGGCTGGGAGCCTGCTGACAAAACCCACCGCGGAAGGAGATGCCGGGTTTCCAGCTCCCTTCCTGACGCTAACAACAGCCGATAGAATTTGGTCTTTCGTGTGATGCGAGAGTGCTTGTGAGCTTGGGCTCTCCAGATGGGGCAAGACTGACCCAAGGCTGGTGCCAAGAGGAGAGAAAACCTTTTGAAGGTTCAACGGGATGTTCCTGTACGAACGGGACTTTGGAACAGTGTGGCCTTCATATCTGCTTAAGTCTTTGCAGTTAACTAATAGGGTGGTACAGAAGGGGTTAAAAGTTATTCATCTAAGCAAATTTAATCCTTTCCTCTCATTGCTCCCCTTTCTTTAATGCCAAGAGTCAGTGGCAGGAGAGGGTGCATTTCCCAGCCACAGGATTGCCACCTCTCTGCTGAGAGCAGCTTTGTCTTTACATAAGAACTGTGCAACACGGGGCTCCTCCGATTTTTTTTGTAATCTTGGTGACTGCAGTGACTCCTGTGCTGCAGACTAAATTTAAGTGGAATTGCCAGGCTGCCAGAGGCCTTTATGGCATCAGGCTGCTTTCACAGGTTGTTTTTCTCCATCTCTGCAGCTGACCAACAAACTTAATGTGCCGCTGGCAAAACATTTCACTATTATGAAACCTCAATAGAAAAACAGTGGCCTGCTGGATAAGCTCAGGTTTTTTATGATGTTACTTCATAGAAAGTCAAATAATTGTTCCGGCAAAACATCTAGGAGACGTTTTTGCACTGTTTGTGCCTGAGGGGGAGGGACAGCTGAGTTCCTCAAAACTCAGTACTTGTTCGGTACCCACTTATGGCATGACAGCATCTTGCTCATGAAAGGTGCAGCAAGATGGGGTGGAGACCAGGTAGGACAGGATGCCTAAGATGGTCCTCAGTGATGCACCCAGCTGTATCCCACCATATGTGTCTATAGCCAAGATGACTATGAACTGGGTGTCTTAAGTTCTCATTATAGTCAGTGGGATTTGGTGCAGAGTCAGTCAGAGTCCACAGGATGGTTCATGTCATCATGAAGCAGTAGTTTGGCCAGGTGAATCGCTCTGCAGCCTCCACTGCCCACTCAGGTTGGGCTGGCACTGGTTATAATAGGAGTTCAGGTGCCTCACACTCAGTCACTGATGTTGCAGATACCTAAAGTTAAGCAATTTTAACACATCCTATGGGAGAAGCTGTGGGAGTTCTCTCTTCTGTGCCTCTAGTTCCCCATGTGTGAATGGTGTTTGGGAAGCAGGTGTCTCATACTCATATGTACAGGACCTGAGGTACTCTGGTACAGTTCTTGTACACAACTGTGTTTTGTTAGCAACCCTACAGCAACGCACTGAGAGGAGGGAATTTCTGCAGGTTGTGTTTGCAGATGCTCAGAGAACTCTGACGAGCCTCACACTAAGAGATCTTCCAGCCCCTAATTATAAAAAATGAGTCTGGTCATCTTGCAGGAGCAAGTTTCCTTGCTTTATTTCATCTTCCCATCTTGACCAGATCCTAGGAAGTCTGAAAAGCAAAGAAGTTTGGGAGGACCCCAGACACCTCATGCAAGAGGAAACATTGCGGCAGGGATTTGGGTCTGTGCTCTCTTTAAAAATAATGAAGACTTCAGATTGGGCATCATGCCTGCAGGAGGAGAAGTCACTTCTCAGCCACCTGAAACCTGATGTGCAAGATTTTCTACCAAGGAGTTTTCATGATCACAGACAGCCCCTTCCCTCTACTTTGGGAACAGCGGTCTCCCCTTCAGAGCTTGCCTACCATATTGATTTCTGTGGCCTGAAAAATATGTAGAAGGTGCCCATGGCTGATTAAATTCCACTCCTGCGTTTACATCACAGCCTCCCTGCTCTCACTCACCCCTCTCCATCCTGGCTTGTTTGGCTTCCCGGGCAAGAACAAGTCCTCCTTACACCATCAGCTGTCCTCCTCCACCTCGGTCTACCAGCCAGGCCAGCTGGGCAGTGCTCGTGAGCAGAAGCTGATGCAACTTGGTAGCTTTTCAGCAACCCAGATGAAGTATAGTGGCTTTTGCATGCCTAGTTCTTTGTAAACGGGTGCTGATAGAGCAAACTGCTGGCGCTGCTGCTTCAGCAGGCTGTCCCAGCCCAAGCCTTACTTTTATCAGCTACATGAGACCTTTAAGATAGGAGGTTGAGTTTCTTCATGATGAGGGACCAGGATGCAGACCCCCTTCTTCCTGAGCAGTGTCTTAGTTGCTAAATGTATTTTCCTAAACGTGGAAGTGGAAGGAGAGCCGCTGAGGAGAGCTGGCGTGACTGCTGTGCCTGGTGGTGAGCTCAGTGTGCCAGGACCTTTCCTCCTGGATTGTGGCTGCTGTGATCTTGAAGGGTGGTTACCGAGTTCACCAATCTGGCAAGTCGTAAAGCAGGAGATGACTGAATTCAGAGTCTGGAACTTGGTGGCATTTCAGGACATGCATTAGAGTGACCACTTTCGGCACATACATTCTGCACAAAGCATGTGAGGCCCTCCAAGCCCATGGGATCAGACAGGATTTGTGAATTACTCTGTTGGGTGTAGGAAGCCCAGCTCTAGGAAGCTGTGTTGGGGATGCATGCATATTCCCCTGGAGTGAGTCCTAAATATTAATAGAAACAAACATATACCCTTAGGTGTCTTTGTCACTTGCACTTGAAATCATGGAAGAATTAGGAATGGATCGTAAACTGGAGTGGCTTTTAATCCTGTACATTAATTTTAAAACCATTTTATAGATTGTGTTTTAAAGACAATATTATTTCATTTTATGTGAGAATCTGCTATGTGCTTTCCCTATGCTCTGAGTTCACATACATCATTCTCTTATCCACTATTTCTTGAAATCGCTTACTTAAAAAATAATATTTTTCCTCTTGCTTACCGTCCTTATCTGTCCTCTCCCCTGAAAGGTGCATATGTTACTGGGTTATTTTAGCATTTTGTCTCACTAAGTGTTTTCTCAGCTAGACTTCGCCAAAAGGAAACGTGTTTCAGCAAGCATCATATTGGCAAATCACGTGTCCTCTCCAAGGCGGGTAGTTTTTTGTGTTGGAAAGATTAATCAGATTGGTAAGAATACACCTGAACATCTCGTGCGAATGTGCCACGCAAGGCATTTATTTCAAAACTCTGCAGTAAGCTGACGTGAAGGGCCCATATTCCTGCAATTTTCCTGCTGTCTTTAAAGTTGCACTATTTCAAGAGCTGCTCCCATACCATTCTATTCATGGCCCAGCACTAGTGCTCATTTCACAAACAAAAATAGTAATAGGAATGTCACTCACCATAGATTTTCAGATTGCAAGTTATTTTGGGTGAATGTGAAGGTGAACGTGTTTTACAGCTGACATTAACATGTCATTTTTAATGCTGTGAAATTTTGGAAAAGCCTCAGAAACCCATGCGCAAAGGTCAAGAGGGCAAATCTCCCCCGCTGCGAGAGTGAATAGAAATGAGTTCATAATTAAAGCGTGTAGTGCCGACACGTTTGCTTTTTCGCCATTTTAATTGAGGTTTTCAGAAAGGAAGAGAACTTAAAACAATACAGAAATGTCTTTTGTTCTTTCGGAGCCCTTTATTGAGGTTTGCAGTGAGCAGAGAGGATGTTTATTAAAGAAAGCAACAATATCAAGACGTTATTTCAGTGCAGAATTTCTCTTTATAGCTGGAACAAAATGCAGGTTTTTGGATGAGCTGCGTGCTTGTGAAAGCTAACCTCAAACACAGTGTTTGGTAGCACTTTTTTAATGAACTCAGTAAATGGTATTGAAACCAAAGGGAAAGGGAGGAAGGGAAGGAACTAAAAAGCCTTTTTCTTCTTAGCAGCATTTTGATTCAAATTTTGTTAAGGTTAACTATAAAGTCTTTATTTGAGTACTTGTCTGCTGTAATGGAGAGTACTAGCATCTTGCTAGCATAAAGGTAAAAATAATTATAGAAAAAAACTTTTAAACAGATGAAAGTGGCTGGCGGCAGAGATGCTGTTAGAATAACAGTTGCTGCATAAGGCTTAGAAACATTGAGCCACCAGGGCAGGACAGGCCACGTCTGCAGCAGCAGTTGCATCAAAGCTGCATTTCAGAAGCGAATGCCGTGCGCAGGGCAAGCCATGCTGTCTGGAGCTGGGTATCCCGGAGGACAAAATGAAGAGCTGCTTCTTGCAGCGTTTCTCCTGCAGCGTGAGATTACCTGAGGATTAAGTGTTCATGCTTAAGACAGCGCCAAGTAGGCAGCAGGCGCGCACAGGTCTTGGGAAGCGCAAGCCGTGTGGAGGCTGCTTCCGTGGCCTGGCAGAGCCGCGTTGGCGGCCGCTGATGAATATTGTATCAGCCCAAGTGTTACTTACAGGCAATTTAGATCGGGTTCGTTGCTTCTCTCATTTGGGTTGTCCGCAACGTTGCTGAAGTTATTACACTAAATTAATTTGCTCAAGTGCAGCTCCCCCGGGTGCAATACCGCTCTGTCGGCTTGCTCCTAAAAGGACCCAGCTAACTGATTGCGTTACTC
>JAWLRI010000957.1:1038443-1058914 GCA_034781795.1 Crypturellus tataupa | reverse complement strand
CTCTGTGACAAAATGGCCCTCTTCATGGTGGAAGGAACCAAATTCCGGAGCCTGCTCCTCAACATGTTGCAGGTAATAAGATCTTTAGCTAATTAGATACCTGCAGCTGCATCCAGCCTCTTCTTACCATAGATTGTAAGAGCTGAGCTTTGACTAAATTTCATTTGTGCCCAGTTTGTTAGAGGAGAACAAAAGTGTTTCAACAGCCTTTTTTATGCACATTTTTTGTGCTTGCCATAGTCAGTGGAACATTGTAGGCATCATCCAGTTACTGTTTCTTTCCATTTGTTGAGCTCTACGTAAAAATCTGTTTCTCAAACCAGCGCAGGTCCCCTATGACAACATCTCTACAGCATTAAAGGAGAATGTGGCACTTACAGTGGAGGGTCCTTCCCGCTGTCCTCAGCTAAGGCCCATCTCTCTTGCTGTTTTCCCACACCTCTCAACACTGCAGATATCCAATTAAGTCGCAGTCCCAGTGTAAGCTGTTGGCTGCATAGCCTGGCCAAATGGCTCCCTCCTGGTTTCTAGTTGCTGGAGTCGTCTCACGTGGCTCGCAGCTGTACCAGTTGCACTTGCAGCCCAGACGGTCCTCATTTGTGTATTTGCTGATTATTCTGGGTGACTTGTTTATTGGTATATGCGGCGCCAGTTGGTTGTCCTGCTCTAAAACCATCAGAGACAGCAAAAGCAGGAGAAAAAAAACAGTGGCTCTGGTAACTAGCCCATACTAATGGTGAGTGGTGGGGAGCTGGGGCTGTCCTGCTGTGCTAGGGGTGCAGGGTTACAGTACTGCTGCTATGTGGCTGGGTTTGTTTTCTGGAAACGTTCTCATGGTTCTGCTGCCTCTGCCTCCCTCACTTACCTGCCTCATTTCCTGGGGGCGCAGGGTGCCCAGTCCCTCTGGTTGTGTCTTGGTGTGAGACTCCTTACGGAGAAGCGGCGAGTGGCACGTACACCCCCACCTTTCCTGGGGACAAGAGGTGTGGAGCAGAAACCTTGAGCTGAAACACTCAGTTTGTGTCCTTAAACTCAGCTCATCAGTTTTGTGTGGAGACTTACAGGACTGATGGTTCCTTTGTTTTTCAACTTGAAATTATCTGTCCAAACCTGGTTAAGGCTGGTAGAGACTAAAGCTGCTAATACCATGTCAGCTCCAGCATACTGTTAGCTATGCAAGGTCATCCTCAAACGCATGGTGGATGAAATAGCCTGTTGAGTTGTGCAGAAGGCACTGATGGTGGTGCAACTCGCTTGCTTCTTCAAGTAGAGGCTGATCGAGATTTTTTTAGGACATTGCCTGCTGATTTTGGATAGGGGAGCTGTAAGAGCATGATAAGAGATGATCCGAACATCTGGGCTGCCCCTGCTATGCCCATGCTAGCGCTGTGTGGGGCAGGGTCCTCCCTATGCCGTCCTGTTCTGTGTGTGCATGCGTCTCATGCAGAGGTTGGGGCACTTTGGTTGACACAAGGTCCCTGGGGGCATTGCGAGCTTGCAAGTTGGGCTGACACAAGACCATTAGTACCATGGTGATCTGGGAGTTGAATGTTAATGTCACCCGTCCTGGCACTATCTATCTGCCTCGTGTTGCTTTCAAGGGAAAGGGAAAATCATTCCCAGGGAAATGGGAGCAATCTGGTGCTGTTATGGCAAGGAGGTCCCTTGGGTATAGAGACAGGGGAGCAAAGACTAAAGTCTTATTGTCCAAGAGCAGTTCACTGGCCTGTTATTTTATTTTATACTCATGCCCTGTCACTTTATTTTATACTCATGCCCTGTCACACGAGAGTCATCTGCAGTACATGCATAAAGCAGCTCTCATTTCACCTGGGACTGTGTTTTGTGCACACGTTCGGTGTCCCAAACTGCTCAAGTTGTGGAGCGTCTGTTGCTCTTGCGAGAGCTCATCACTGTGGTTGCTTGTTTCCCAGGTTGTGCCTGGAGGTGAGTGCACTATACAGGTGGAGTCATCCTTTGGGCAAACAGCACATGGTGGTCACCAGTGCTTCTGATCCTGCCATGGATGCAATGGTGGAATGAGCTTCCTGTTTATTCCTACTCACTGAGTATCTCCTGTGTTGTGTTTAGAGCTGTCACTCATTTATAGGCATGGGAGAGAACAAGCTCCCATGCTAGCATAGACTTTACTCTGTGGGGACAATCCCTCCTTCCATTTAGTAAACGATAGCTTAGTGCTATCGTTTAGCTTAGTGCAGCTAAGGCAGAGGAGACAGATGTCCCTGATGCCCTGCCTCTGCTGCCAATGCATGGGACATGGTTTAGCAGATATGGTATTGATGGGTTTGCAGTTGGACTTGATCAAAGTCTTTTCTAACCACAATGATTCTATGATTCTAACATGGTTGTGGCACTGCTAGAGGTCTCTGTCCTCCTAGAAGCATCCAGAATAGCAGCACTCAATGGAAATAACTAGATTTTTTTTTTTTTTTCAAAAAATGGCAAATGGAAACATGGCCTGAAAACACATACTTGAAGGTGTTTCTTGCAATGGACATTCTTGTGGAAATGAGAGGGAAGTTGGTAAGTAGCCAGTAGTCTGGTAGCTTTGGGTACCTACCACATCCAGGGATATTAAGATTGTTGTGGTAGTGATCCGTCTTTGCCCTTGGGTAGGCTTTCCTGCCTCAATTTGAAAGAGCTAATTCCTGAAGGAACTAATACCCCAGGCACTTCTGAGAGACTGAGCTCACACAGAGCCTCCTGAGGTATGCACAGAAAGATGCAATGTGAAGGGCAAAACAGCGTTAGGTGTTTACTAGTTTGTTTTGCTGTGGTTCATCTTGCGCTCAGGAAGACCTCAGGGACTTGCTGATCTCGCATACACCGTGCGTGTCTCTGGAGACAGGAAATTACAGCAGGGAAGAACTTGGCCTCAGCAATGGTGAGAAGAAGCACGTGTGTGCTGCATGCAGCCCTCAGCTGTTGTCCTTCACGTTATAAATGTCTTTTGTGGTAACACAGTAAACATGCAAGGGGGGTAACCTGCCGGATCAGCAGCGTGAGGAGTCTCCAATCTCGCTTCCTGATGGTACTAACAGATGGAGGAAAACTACAAGTCCGGCGGCAGGGAAATTCCATTACTCAAAGTACACGTCTTGCAGTACATGAGGTTTGTGCTTTGCTTCCCCAGAAGCAAGCCAGAGAGAAGGCAGGCACGTCTGATGGGCACTGTGCCTCCCCAATACACAGGATCACAGAGAGATGGACTCTGAAATCGGCTGGAAGCAAAGTCTACCGAGATGCAACGTTGTCCATGGAGCAGTCCAGGGAGGAATACTTACTGCAGGAAGACCCAGAGAGGGGTTCTCTTCCTCCAGAGTGATTCACATCTTTGGCCTGTGGGCTGTGCTGAAGTTGTGGTCTGACTTTTGGACAGCAGAACTTCTTCTATCAGCCCTGTTAGGCTGCTCCTCTCTGTCCCTGTTGGTTCTTCCATCCCTTCCCTACTGTCTTTGCCCGGATCTGACCACGGCTTTCATGACATGAATCAGAACTGATCCAGCTAAAAAAAAAAACTGAGCAGAATAAAAATAAGAGGAGGAGGGGGAAAAGAGGAGTGAGAAGTTCTTTTCCAGCTGGATTAGTTCCCCTTTCTGGCTCCTATCACAGCAGCTCAAGCACATGGGCTGGCACAGCGTAGGAGGAGCGGGTTGGGGGATGTCATTGCTCAGGCCATCGGAGCTGCTGAGACATTGCTCACCAGATTCTGTGGAATTCTGTGATTCTGTGAAACGATGCCTAAATGGTGTGACCTCATCCTTGCCGCGGAGCAGGCACGCGCACAGCCCCACGCCATGGCCGCCTGGCAGCGTTTTGGTCTGCTCCCAAATCTCTTGCAAAGCAACTTGGAAGAGAGTGCGCAGGCAAGTCACCATGCTGGTCTGCCCCCTCTCATTAGGTTTAAATTAAGCCGTTGTCTCCTTTTAAGGGGAAGAAAGCTATTTTTAAGGAAAAGAATTTGGTACAAGAAAGAATCCAGCCAAGGCATGCTGTTCTTGGCATGGATTTTACCCCCAAAGAGCTGGTCCTCTGCTCAGGAGCTAGGAGAGCACCAGTCGATTAGTCCCAGGCCTGACCTGCAAGCACCGTTCTTTCACACACACAGTTGTGAGGACCTGGGACAGGCGGATCTCTCTCTGTGAGATCCACATTCCTGCTTTGGGGTGTAAAGTGGAAACGGAACAGTTCCATGCACAGTGGCTTGGATTTGGGCTTTCTACTGTTGGCGGAAGTGCAAACTAGACAGTCCTTTGGGGCCAAGCCCCTGAGACACGAGCAGAGCCTTGGGATGAGGCTTTCGCGGGTGTCTGGATTCCTCAGATCCTGTTAGTCTAGGTCAGAAGAGAGCTGTGCTGCCCTTCAAAGCGCTACCAGAGAGCTGACCTGCAGAGAGCAGCATTAGCCTCCCTTCTACCCATCCCTGTCCTTCCCATCCAAGCCAAAACTGTTACCCCGCAGTCACAAGGAGTCCTGCCTTCATCTGTAGGGCTCAGGAGCTTGTGTCCCATGGGAGCAAGAGCCTGGAGCAGGGCTGCCAGAGGCAGCTGGAGCCAGCACCAACTGCTTGTAGGCAGGTTCTGCGGTGACCGTGTGGACCCAGCACAGCACCAAGAAGAGCAGATAGGCACAGAGAACCTCCTCCTGCGAGGAGAGCCCTTGCTGGGCTGACTCTTTCAGCCCAGTCTTTCCCTGGATTTCAGTGGGTGCTGGTGGGACATCTCCCAGCGGTGTCTCCTTGCAGAGCCTGGCAAGACTCACCCTGTCTCCTCCGACAACAGAATGTCTCAGGAAAGGGAACTCCGTGATCCGCAGGAGCTCGAGGAAGCCATCCATCTCTTTTATTTCCTATGACCACAATGGAAGGGTTATTAAGTTTAATTTAATGGCTAGGCACCACACAGCCGTTTGGCTAATACACTTGTCATTTTTTACGTATTAATATTTTTTAATGTCATATTATTTTCTGTCTCCTAGGATTAGAGGTTTTTACAGAGCACACTGCCAGTATATAGATCGCAGGGCTCGGATGGCTTGACTGTGTGGGGAACTTTGAATAAGTCATGTAATCACCCCGGTGCAGAAATCATTTTGCTGGAGAGAGAGGTTTTAAAAAATAGGTCCGCAGGGAATAGCGCAGTGTTTGTACCCTAGTTGAGTGAAGCTATGGCTGGCAGGAGAGGAAACTCTTTCACATTTCTGTTTTTTCTAAAGACAGCATTACCAAACAGGAGTGAATTCTCCCTGTAACTTGTTTGTCCCTGCAGAGTATCTTTTACTGCTCTAGAAAACTCAGGCTAGCTGTGGCCCAGTGTGTTCTGGGCAGAGACAAACAGAAGAGACCCTTGGTCTCACAAACTCTCTGCTCCGTTTTGCTTTCCTCATCACCTTGGAAGTGATCGGCCATTGGAGCCTGTGGGCACCCAGTCCAGACCCTGTCCCTGCAGCTTCTCTCGCTGATCCAGTTTTCCCACGCGGAAGCCTTGAGCATTCCCAGACACCGCACAGATCCGGTAGTCACTTTTACCCAGCAGCAATTTTCTTCTGCTCACTTTATTTCAGAAGTGATTATGGAGCAGGATGAGACAACTTCTGCCTGTGTTTGCTGGCGTCCAGCTCCATCAGAGTGGAAATGGGCAGATCAGGTTTGTTGCAATCCCTATGGAAAATAGTGGCAGCATGAGCACAGGGAGAACAACTTCATTTCTCCAGAGAAACCTGTAGTGCTCTTCAGAAATGTGTAATGGGTCTCCCTGAGCTCCATGCACAGGCAGGGAACATGATGCCTGTTTTGGAAAGCGTCAAGGAAATCAGCTGCAGAGAGAGAACAGACCATGCAGATAACAGCTTTGCAAGAGCACAGAAAAATGCGTGGTTATTTGTTCAACCCCCAAAATCTTGTCTTTTAAAACATATCTTGACATGGCAAAAGGTCGCAGATTAGTACGGTTCAAAAGTGTAGTGTTATCTGAAATTAAATAATTTATCATTTCATATCTGATAGTCAAAGTATTTTGACTTTTGCCACACACCCTGCTTATTTTTCCAGCCAGGATAATTGGACGGATTCACACAAATTTGTGAAATATTTTGGTCAGCCCTGAGACTGCAGTTTTTGCAACACTCTGGGACTCGATAGCCCCAGCTGGAAAGGAACCAGCCTGTAAAGCGCAAAAGACTCATCGCAGCTGTCTTGATGTCTCCATGTGGAACAAGGGCACAGGCAGCATCGGCCTGAAAACATTGCCCAGCTCCAGCCCAAGCCTCCCTTGCAGCCAGGCATTTGCAGATGCTTTGCAGGCGTTTTGCGATAAATTCCCATTAATTAAAAACTCGCATAAAGCGGAGAGCTGGATTTGTGTCTCTCTAGCACCTTTCAGACTAATCGCCTCCCAAAACCTAAGGAGCTCGGCTAGCTGGACATGGGCGAGCTTGGGAATTACCATCCCGGGGTGTGATAAATAGGGATAAAGATGCCCTCTCCCCTGATCCGCTCATTGCCGGAGCGCTGCAGCCCGGGTCTAGCCGGTCACCGCCGCTCTCCCCCCGTCCCAGACCCCCATATGTTGCCAGCAGATGTTGCTGTTTTGCAGGAGCTCACAGGGGCACTTGTTTGTGCCCTGCTCTGCGGCTGCTCCGTGCGATCCTGGAGCTTAGCCTGACCCGCGGCACCCAGACGTGACCCGGGCGCATCTCGGGCTCAGTGCTGCAGGCAAAGCATGCGTGTCCCTCTGCAGCCAGTGGAGTCACTCACTGCAGAAAACGGAGGGTTTTGCAGCCTGCAACCTCTGTATCTGCATCTGCTGAACGGCGCGCATGTGCAAAGAACAGAGGATTCCTCTGTGAAACGGGTGTTTCTAGCATCTAACATGCACAGGGCAAGCACTGAGACATAGGAAAAAGAGCCCAGGCAGTCCTTTCATTGCGTTATTACTCAGAAGAAATACCCTGCCAGGTTCAGATGTCTTCTTCTCTTAGCAGAAGCACCGTTGCTAAGTTTAAACAGGCTAGTGAGCTGCTTTTTCCATGGGAAAGGTGCCTTTTCCTCCACTGCAATGAGTCCAGGCCAGAGGAGTCAACTACAACCCATTCACATTCACATCAATGGAAGTCGTGAGCCTAGGCAGGCTGGATCCAGAGCCTGAGGTTGATCCTAGCGTGAACCTCCAGGAGGGACACATCCAAACTGGGCCCAGGGAATGTTTGAGGGCTTGGCACACATGCATATGGTTTCTTTGCCCCTCTATAAATACCCTCTTGATTCAAAAATCAAAAGGAAGTCTCCTGCAAGAGATTTTTGTTTGTCATAGTTTTAATTTCAGCCTTAAACACTGCTTGTGATGGTCAGCTGGGTTTTTTGAGGGGGTGGAGAAGTGTTTTTAAGGGATGTGTCACAAACCCTCCATGTGTAACATAAGTTGGATTATTCCTCTGTTGAAATCTCCGTGCTCTTTATAGCCAAGATGTGTCTGCATCTGAACTATGCATAGCAAAGTGTATTCTTAGAGTGGGCATCACTGGGGCTGTAACCTACACCGCTCCCCTTAGCAACCGTTCCCAACAACACATCAAACAGAAGGGCGATACCATTTTTTAAACAAACAACAAAAAAAAAAATAATAGGGCACATCTATATGCACAGACCAACCCGCCTGTTTCAAAGCTCGTGCACGAATCCAGGCAGAGTCAAAATCTGACATTCCCCTGCATTTGGAAAGACATCAGTGCCAGGGTCTGGAAGGGCTATTTCTATTGCGTAGCCCCAAATCCTGCCAGTTGATCCATGGTTTGTACTAAGGCTGACTCTTAGCAGGCATTTGCTGAAGATAGGTGGGTTTGGGGGTATTTTTTGCATTTTTTTAATGAAATATACTGGATTTTCAAATGTCTTCTAGCAAATGTCTGTCAGGAAGTCGTGGTGAGAAGGTGTGTGGAGCGAGGAGCTCCACGAGGTGGGAGGGCAGGATGTGTGAGGAGAAGCTGGGAGGTGGGTGCTGCTCTTCCAGCCCATCCCCAAGGCTTTGGGTCACATTAATCCCCCTTCAGCCCGTGGTGGTGATGTGGGCTCCTGAGGTCCAAGGAGGTTCAGCCTTCTCTCTGGTGGCAAAGGCAGTCCAGTGAGTCCTTACCCATTCCCTTCCATGGCACTGATTCCCAAAACTGTCGTCTGTCACACGGAATAGTGAGAGGAGCCAGTTGACTTGGGCTCCTTTGGCTTTCCCCTGTCTTTCATCGTATTAGTGATATTACATATTGCATACTGGTGATAACACAGAGCATAACTCCACCCAGAATCATCATCTGAATCTTGGTAAGTGCTCTCTTTTCTGCTCCATCATTTCCCTTTCTGGAAATTGGGAATGGGGATGGTAATTTCCGTCCACCACAAGGATACTGAGACAGAATCCCTTCTTAGGATATAAACGTGGCATTAGGTACTGAAGAATTAATCAATGCTTTGCTATAGATCAAGGTGCAAGGAGAATTGTGGACCACTGCTGAGCACCTAGGTTTGGGAGGAATGAGTTGAAATCCCTCCTTTCCCACAGAGTTCCTGTTTATTTGGGCAAGCAACTTAGTCTCTCGGTGATAGGAGCACTTCTCTGGGGTATAGGGTTTGTAGGGATAAATACACCAGAAATGGTAAAGTAAGTGGATGCTGTGGTAGATGGGACCTGTAAGTAACGCACAGGGTTACTGCTGAAAGGAGCCTTTTTTTTTCCCCCCCCTTAATGTTATTATGATCTGGAGGGGAAGTGGTCTGGGTCTTCAGCAAGGAGTGGTTTGTGGTTTGACAGAAGTGGAGATGGGAAAATCCATATGCAGCTCCAAACACGATACTGGGAAGATCTAACCTGTAAGCAGTGTCCAGCACCGGCTGCAAAACCAGAGAGACATCTTTCCATTGCTGTTTTCAATTGGATTTAATTACAGATTTGTCCAGTTCATTCACAGCAGACACAACGGTCACACATTTGTCTAGGAAAAAGCTGGAAGATATGTAACATGCAAGGGAAAAAAGAATTCCAAACCCTTGGATTTGCCACAGTCCCAAAGTCCCTTGAAGCAACCGCAAGGAAGGGGATGGCTCATCCTGAGCCGTGCACATCCGTCCCGATGAAAAGCGTGGGAAAAAGAAGAGCAGGAAGGAGACTTGCTCCATCTTGCTGGCCCCAAAACACTCGCTACCTCCAACGGCGCCTTTGGAGAAGTGTCGCAATTCCGTCATAGGGTGTTTAGTATATTTTGCACAGTCACCGGGGGCCAAACGTAACCTATCCAAGTGTCTACAGGGAGCCGGATTCCAGCAGGGAGGAATGCGTGCCAGGCAAAGTGGTGCTGGCCTCCTGCCGGGTTGAGGAGCAGCCTCACGCATCGATTAGCGCCGGAGAGCTGGGAAGGTGCCACCGTGGCCGTGCCACAGGCTCCGCGTCTCTTCCCATGACACTCTGTTGGCCTCCCAGCTCTGTCCCTGTCGCAAGAGCTGCTCATTGCTAGGTCCTCCGCAGCAGAGGCACCCTATTTCAATGAGCGGAGGTGCCCCGTTTCCATGAGCAGGACTGCTCGGCTTTCCCGCACCGCAAAGGCCATCTCAACCCGATGGAGAGGAGTGTGGGTGACCGCGGCGCGGGGGCCGGGCTCTAGTTGGAGACCGCAGACTGCGCGCGGTCCGGCCCGCGGCACTGAGGCAGCCGCCCCAGCGGCGCCTGGGCTCAGGGCCGCCACCGCTACCTGGGGTGGCCCTTCCCTGTCCGGCTGCTTGCACGGGGCTGTAGCAAGTGCAGGCAGCAACTGAACTGGTCAGGAGCCGGGTCCCCCTTCCCTATCCCGCAGGCTGAAGGGGAAATCCAGCAGGATCTCTCGGCACACGTTGCACAAGGCCTTGTGCCTCTGGAGAGGCTCCAATCCTGCCGTGGGACAAGGCTCCCGAGTGCAGCATGGGGAGCGGGGCTCCCTTCTCTTGCATGGAGGCGACAGGCGCCCTGCTGGGCTGCAAAATCCCCCCGGCCGGGAGAGCGTTTTGGAGCAGGGGGACCTGTGCCGAGCGGGGTCAGCTGTCTGGCCGAGCCAAGAGCGTCGAGGAGCCCCTTGGGGGTCACCAAAGCCCTTGTGAACCACAGGTGCAGAGCGAGAGCCCCACTGCACTCAGCAAGGGATGCTGGAGAAGGCTGTTTGTTTCTGGGGAAGCGGGGTGTTTTGTCCACACTGGGCTCTGCTGAGCGGCTGCTTGAGGCACTCCTTGGTGTGCGGGTATCTGGCAAGCTGCTTGCCAGCACCTGCAACGTGGTTCCCAGCTTGGTCTGGGCGGTGGGCTCCATCTTCTACAGCAAATCGCACTTCACCCAGCGTGCGGGAATTGCTCTTCCTGCAGAGATTTGGGTCCCTTCCGTGGCATTACAGAAGGAGGGGACAACACCTGGAATTGCTCTCCCAAAATAAGACCACCCAAAGGAGGCTGCAGAGTCCCAAGCAGCCATCACCTGCCATGCAGCAACAGGGACCTTCCACGATGGAGCAACGCGATGCGGCGGCTCTTCAAAGCCAGGGAGGCAGCTCACGAACTCTCCTCCTCGTGAACTGGACCCTGCGAGGCCCCTTCTTCGCCCCGCTATCACAAGGGGCCGTCCTGCCATCCTCCCCGGCCGGCGGCTCCCTTCCCTTCCCAGGAAGGCTGAGCGGGTGCCACGGGGAACCCAAGACCTCGCAGTCCTCTAGGTGGTGCTTGTGGTGCAGGGATGCCCAGGGCCAGCCGGCCTCACAGGGCCCTACACACGCAGCAGATACAGCTTCGCACCATCTCATCCTTTTTACTGCCGTTAACATTTAAAGAAATGACGGCAAAATCACAGCACAGAGCGGCCCTAGTAGGAAGAGTCCCAGAAACAGGAGTTGGAGGAAAGGAACAGCAGGAGCATTTCATTTATCCGTGCTGTGCTCGGCCAGCAAACCAGGACGCGCGGCATCCGAGTCCCGAGGAGCCAGGAGATTCCAGAGGGAGCAGAGGAAAAGAGACTGTGCCTTGATAATGCTGCCGCATTGGGCACATCCTGTGGTTTAATCAATGGGTGCAGCGTGCTGCCGTTAATGGGATCGCTTCTGCGCTCTTCCTCTGCACAGACAGGCTGAAATCAGGCTAATTAGCTTTGCGTGTGCTTCCTTTTCCCCTCCCCGCGATAAGTCGCTCCGCTTCCATTTCTCTTTTATTATTAGTGCTCTGTATCTTATTACTTTTTTTAATGAAGAGGAGGTGGGAGGAGCATTCGGAAGAATGCTCGCTGGCAGGGCTGGCAACCCTCGATCGCCTCCAGGGCCGGAGAACCAGGAAGCGAAACTGCGCAGAGAAGAGAAGAGCAAAACCGCATGGAGTGGCTCCCCGTCCAAGCAGGCGCTGTGCACGAGAAAGGAAAAAGTATCAGGCTTACAAAGCAGAACATTTCGATGTTTGCATTCCTTGTGAGAATAAGCCGTGGCCCCCCTAAATCTCCTTAATATTCCCATAACTGGTATCCAGCTGTTTAGTAAGACGCTCAAGTGGTGTTTGGTGTTGCTTGGTGTTTGCTCAGCGACATTCGAGTGCGGGCCCAGAGCAACTCTAGGTGCCGTGAGGATCTCTAGATAGGAGACTAGTCTAAAGACTAGCAGGGTGATCGCTGCTTAGAGGTTTACTGGGGCAGTTTCTGAGTGGATAACTGCAAAACGATGAAGCCACAAGGGCGGTTCAGGTTTCTGATGCGTGCACGAGCTGGAAGTCCTACAAGACGTAACGTAAGCTGTGGGATTCCCCATCCCTCGCGCCCCGCGCTGCCATTCACCCGCCAGCAACCCAAGAAGCAGAGAAATCCGTGCCCTCCCATCCTCCTTGTTTTCTCCATGTCCGTGTCACTAACGAATCCAGGGAGCCTTTTGTGGTCTCCTAAAGGTGAAAATCAGCATCTCTGGCCATAGCACCCCATGCTGCAGGGGCCCAGGGCCGAGGATTGCGGAGAGGCAGAGATGGAGCATCGCGCATCAGCTGCAGGCAGCTGTGCAGAGCCACAGTGATGGATGGATAGTCTCCCACCAACGATAGTAAGTGGCTGCCATGTTCTTCCTTGTCCAAAACATCCTGAATGAAATGTGAGATCCTGAAGACATAGAAGAAGCTTCCAAATCCTCCTCCCCCCGGAGCAAACATGTGAGATGTTGCTTGTCATGGAAGGGGCACGGATGGTTTCTCTGCTCCTCATGCCCACATCAGCTTTCCCGAGCTGCATACACTTCGTTCCTCTTGGTCCACTCACCCATGGATACCATCAGGGTCACCGTTGTGTCCATCTTCAGCTACAAGCCCACCAAGGGGCGATCAGAGCTCAGATGAGGGCATCTGCCATGACAAGAGCTGGATGGTTATTTCCTTGCTGGGATGATGCTTCCCCAACGGGTCTAGCCTGGCACCAACGAAGCAGAGCTGCTTGATGAGGCAGCTCACGGCAGCTCATTCTCACTGCCACCTTGTCCTCACTGGGAGCAGGAGGAGGGAGAGGGCAAAACCACTCCAAGCCCAAGAGTTATGCCCGTTTTCCATCCCCAAAGGGGCGACGCAGAGAGCTCTGAGGAGGCTGGAGCCCCCCGTTCGGTTTGGGAGTTTTTGCTCACCAGGAGGATGAGACGAACGTGGTCTGGCCATCCCACACGGTGCAGGGAGCTTGGTGCACGTGGCCTTCCCAAGGTTTGACCTCGGTCCGGCACAGCAGCTTTAAGGGCTAAATTGCAACTTCGGCATCTTGGCACGAGCAGGGTAGGGAGCACATTTGTAACAAATGCATTTGGAGGAACAAAATGGGAGAACAAAAGGCATCTGAGGGTTTTTTTCTTTTTTCTCTGCCTGTCCTTCACAGCAAGGGCCGTCAGCATAATATGGCAAGCATTACTTCACTGCAAACGTGCTTCCCAGGGCTGCTGTGAATCGAGAGTGCTTGGGCAGAGAAAACCTCTGATAGCCAGCGGGATTAACCTCTTTTCCCTGCCTTATTTCCTCCATTTGCACGGGCAGGCTGACGTTTCGCTGGGCACTGTTTCATTTCACTTATGAGCTGCGGATCTCAGCCCGCGGTGCCTCAAAGACATCGTAGCAGGGCAGGGGCCACTGCCACCCCCCGCAGCTGCCCCCGCCTCGGCTTTCCTTGCCCTTACATCTCCCTTTGCAAACTTGGCCGTCCCCGTAGACTCCGCGGCACCTCCGCCTCGTAAAGAGGACACGTTGCATGTGTGAAGCTTAAAATAAGTTCTCAGGTCGGTGGCAAAATCCAGCTGGTCCCTGGTGGTGCCGGCCCGTCTGTGCGTCCGGGCACCTCCAGCTGGGAAACAGAGCGGGAAACAAATTGTGTTGCCTGGCTTTAGCAAGGCTTTCCTTAGAAAGATCTAATCATACCTCACCCTCACACCGACATTTCTCCTACCCGAGTGTTTCCTGGAGTCACTGCATCTGCCGCTGCAAAGGAGCAGCACCTCTGCTTTGTTTTGCCCTATTCCTGGTAATGTCTCGGTTCAAAAGCAGACAAGGGACCAAATGGCTTTGTGAGGGGATTTTAGTAGATCAAACGCAATCGGTATCAGTCTCAGCAACTCTGAGGAGCAGCCAGGTGCCCGATAACCCCAGCTGTTTCTTGCAGGTGCAGGAAATGATGGGGAAAGCAGGTGACTGCTGGAGATGATCCCACTTGTTGAGCAAGGCCATAAAGTCCTGCATGCAGCAGAGTTCACCCAGAGATGGTATCTTTACTTGTGGGCAGCTCTTTGCTGTGAAGCTGAGGTGATGCTTTCCCCTGCCTCCCTGTTCCAGCTTTCTCTGTCTCTGCTTCTCTGGTGTTTTCTCTGTCTCCTTTGGGTTTTGTTTTTGTGTGGACACACCAACCCTTATGTTTATTTGCACCTTGGCCACTGCTCTTCTGTTCTCTTTGCCTCCAGGCAGTTTGCAGTGCCTGGATGATGCTCTGTCCCTCTGGATGTCCCTTTCCTGGCTTCCACCCCATGGTGCTCTCTGCACCCTGGTGCCCTGGGTGGCCCCTGTCTCCCTGACAGGCCCTTTTCAGAGAGAATCTATGGATCTCTTGAAGACACCAACCTAATATCCTCCATGTGTTGTGTTGTCTAGGAGGTATGTGTGGTCTGGGAGGGTCTTGTGCAGGTTGCTCTTTGAGGGTGCAAAGATGGTGACAATGGCTTAGCTGCAAATGTGATTGTTCCATATATCCTTATGTCTGTCTGCATCCCTCCTGTGCTCTGACTGGGAGGTCTGGCTTGGGAAGGTGCTGTCTCTTTGCTGTATGTGTTTGTACAGAGCCTGTGATCTGCTTCATTAACACATGTACTTGTGGGAGAAAAGGGACTCTAAGCAATGGTGACACCTTGTTGTTCGTCAGCTAAGACAAAGACCAGTGCCCTCATTCCTGTATTAACCCAGAAGGGTGCTTGGATGGAAGGATGACATAAAAAAAAAAGAATAAGAGGGAGGTGGCCCAGGTGACAGAGTTTTCATTGGAGGAAGTGCGGGCAAATAGCTCTCTGACGAAGCAATCTGACAACACCGAAAGCGTCCCTGGCTGCTCTTGGTGACTAACCATCTATTGCAGAGTGTCTGTGCTCTGCCCGTTACCCTGCTTGAATGCTATTTGAAGGAGTAGTCCTGCAGTCATTTGATGTGTGCCTCTGACTTATTAGAGGTGATGCTCTCTTCTGGTCAAAATAAGGTTTTCTGCTGGTGAACTCCACTGATCCTTGGGATGTGCTGCCCTTTTAGGATGTGACCACCTCTGAATTCGTCTTTATTTTCGTTTTCTCTCACAAAGACAGCATGACTTCCTTGGGACTTCCCCTGCTCTGCTTACTCTGTGCAGACCATCTCTTCAGAGGGTGATTAAAGCAGGTGTCTGCATCAGGACAGCTGCTAAGGGAGGTTGCTGTTCCTGCTGTGTCCCTGCTGCTTCATTGTCACAGTTGTCCCAGAGCACCTGCAGACAGTGCCCCAACATCACTAGCAACTGCCAGATTAACAGCAGTGCCTCTGTATTTGCAAAGCCGCTATTCCATTCCTGTTCTGGTGTTGTAGAACGTGACTGAATTAATAATTAACTGCTAGTGCCCCCACGGCCCTCAGAGGTGTTGCAAACTCAAGCCTTCAAACACCCGCATCAGGTGGGTGATTGCTATTGATTCCCAAATTTAGAGCCAGACAGAGGGTCATGGAGAGATGAGAGCTGATCAGAGGGACCTGGGTAACATTTGTTCAGGTAGGTGAGTTAGCAGCATCTGCAGCTGGTTCCAACCTGCATATCTCAATAATCAGCTACCTTCAAGGAGGCACCCAGGAAATGAGAAATTCAAAATGCATCATGCATTCAAAATGATGCCTGGCATCATTTCCCATCAAATCTTAAGATTCAGGAATTGATTGTAATTTCCTCCCCGAATTCCTTAGCAAGGAAGAAGCATGACTTCCTCGTTAAGAACAGGCAAGGAAACCTTTCTTGTGGGTTGTTTCTGTCTGACAGGGGCAGACCTTTATGGTGATGTTGTAAACTGATTCTAAGGGTTTTCTGTTGGTTGAGAGCCGATGGATAGTAGCTGGCTGTGTGATGGTGGCTGGAAGGTCAGGTGAGGACCTGTAGCCCCATCTTGACCATGCAGCACACCTTGGAGACCTCTGATAAACATTTGGGAAGAGCTTGATGTGGAAAGCAAGGCTGATCCGGAGGATGATGAAGCCAAGTCCACCTTAAAGACAACTGATTGGATTTGCTGCTCTTGCCCAAGTGGTTGAAGCACTCCAAGAAGAGCCAGGATAGGCTCATGTCTGGATGGAACTGAGAGGAAATGGTGGTGAAAATCTGTGGGAGGGAAATGCCTTGAGGCTGGGTGAAGCCCAGACCTTTGCAAGGCTGTGTACAGAGTGTCATCTGTAATTTAAAAGGCTTATCTCTTTTAAATGTCAATAGTGCCTTTGTTGGAGTAATAGTAATTGTGATTTGCATGTCTCAGTCACACACCCCGAGCACTTTGCAAAGGAAGATGAGTAAATTGTTCCCATTTGTCAGATGGGAAATCAGGGTACAGAGGTGATAGGAACCCACATGAAGCTGGAAATAAAACTCTGCTTCCCAGAGCTGCCCTCATGCTCCATAATGCCCAGTCCTGCTCTTGGCTTGGAAGCTGAAAAGCAACATGCTGAAGGGAGCTGCGCTTCCCTGGCAGGTTAGAGCCATCTCTCGTGGGGAGATGGTCACTAGGAGGAACCTGGAGTGCTGTCGTCAGGCTACAAGGAACGTGGTGGCCCTCAAGCTGGGCTGTCAACAGAGATTTGGGCAGAGAGCC
This sequence comes from Crypturellus tataupa, assembly GCA_034781795.1. Classification (NCBI taxonomy): domain Eukaryota; kingdom Metazoa; phylum Chordata; class Aves; order Tinamiformes; family Tinamidae; genus Crypturellus; species Crypturellus tataupa. The sequence goes on along the minus strand of JAWLRI010000957.1, from coordinate 1,042,543 downwards.
TGGTCCTCCGTGGAGAGAAAGACCCCACTTTTGGAACCCGAGGCACAAGGAAGGACAGCTGGTTCCACGTGGTGAACCCTCCTGCTCTTAAGCGAAATGATGTTGTGACCCTTACTTACCTGTCTGGGTTCCTCAATTGGTGAGGGCAGACGGTGAGGGTGGAGAGGATGTAAGTGCAGTCCTTACCTAGCCAAGTCAGTGGCACCTCCCTCTTCCTCCTTTCCTTCTGGCAGGTGTGTGAAAGTTTTGAGGGATATTTCAAAGAAACAAGAAACCTGAGGCTCTAATTCTACTTGGAGCCATATCCAGAGTTATCCGGAAGTTTAGTGTAGCAAAAGAGCTTTAAGATTTATATCCATGTGGAATATGGCATTTCAGTGGAAACTGTCAGCTTGGGTGATAGTTCTGCTTTGAGGACAGTCTATCAGACTCAGAAATTAAAGCAGTCCTCATGAGATGACTACACATAACAATCCTAAGTGTTTTTAAATATATATTCCAACCTTGGAGATATTCAAAACTCAGCTGGACATGGTCCTGGGCAACCTGCTGGAGTTTGTTTGGACCAGACAATCTCCAAAGGTGTCTGACAACCTCAACTGTTCTGTGACTTTGGAGTAATTTGTGGCTACAGTTATGTAGGCAGCAATTGCTTTTGGCTTGAGAATAAATAAAACCTGTGAATGAAGCAAAACCTGAAAATTCATCCCTGCCATGACAATGGCACCCCCAGTGTTAGGGCATCATTTGCCTTGATATATGTTAGGGAGGGTAGATTAGGAGGTAGGTAAAAGATACCGACAGCTTCTAGTGCTCCATGTTACGTGGATCTGTTGATAAGCTCTGTGATAACTCTGCAAAGCCAAGTGGATGCAATGTTCTCGGTCCATCTTGTGGCCATCCTTAGTCTGCAGGGGTGTCTGTGCTGCACTGGACAGCAGCATGTAGCATGTTTTGAGCCTCAGGAGTCATATGAGGAGTAACAGGCCTGCCTTGATGCTGGAGCTGATGTGCTATGATAACTACTTTATCATCCTCTGAACTAAGGTCTTGTCCAAGCGTAAGCCACTGCTCAGAAGACGCTTCTTTGATCCCTTTGCTGTCACTGGTTCCTCAAGCAGCTCCTGAACATCATCTGGAAGCTGGTGGCCATGAAGCTACTTGTCCAACTGGATTACACTGACCATCAAGCAAGGCCTGGCTCCAGAAGCCAATCCAAGCTGGGATCTAAAAAGGAATCCTAGTCCTAGAGAATAGGACAGTGACATTAAGTACACAGTATCATTAATTATAGTCATTTTGGGGAAGTCTTTGTGAGCAAGCAGATGGAGGGTGATTCCATGAGCAGAAGCTCCACAAGGCCTGTGTGCAAGTGCAGTTGGGAGGAAAGAAGAGCAACACAGGTATGTGGTGTCGTAGCTGGTACCAAGCAGCTCCCTCTGAATCTATTTTATATATCACAGGCCCTTTCCAAAGAGCCATTTAAGGCTCTAACCTTTTGTAGCACTTGCCAGTAAGATCAAGGAATTAGCACAGCCTCTCTCAGCTCTTTATGTAGTGCCTATCTCTGTGATATCTAAGCATTATGTATATATTTTGCACAGTATTTCTGACTCAGTAATTCCTGCCTCCTTGACAATGACTGAGTAAACAGCAGAGCTGCCAGAAGAGCTCTGTATTTACAGAGCAACAAGCTCAAATGTGTTATTTTTTTCCTCCATCAGAAGGTGGTGGTGCTTAAATTAGCCTCATTTTTATCCCATTGTAAACTTTTGCCCTCTAACTTGCTGCTGACACTGTCAGCCATGAGTTGGTGGGCCCAGATCTGGGGTAGAGTAATTTGGGAGCTGTCTTAAAAAGAGTCACCGACTCCCAGGGGATGAATTTCAGCCACAGCTGTCTGAGCTGGAGCAAAGGCTTAGATCCTGTGGTCAAAGTACAATATAGCTTCTCTTCTTGCTTGAGTCTGCCTGACAAAAATGGTGTAGGAAAAGAAAAAGAATTTTCTTTCTTGTCCAGTGGAGTAGATAGTCCTCAGCATTTATAGCTAGATCCTGGTATTAAAAAATGCTCATGCCTGGGCCAAGGGGTGTTACATGACTGGCATCTACACTGGGAGATGAAGAGTTTGACAGAGGTGTGAGACCGGAGAGCCCTGGGACAGTGGTGTTTTCTGTTTCTATTGCTTGAACTCAAAAAGACTTTGCCAAGCTTATAAAGGATTAAATTCAGGATGCCAGAAGGAGGGCTAAGTGGTGTCCAGGCTTCATCCACACCATGGGAATGGGAGTGTGGACCACCCCTAACACAGGCATGAAGTGCTCTCTTCCAGAGCATGAGCCAAGGTGACCCCTTGGTGTCTCTGCTTCTACTTTTCATCCCCTTGAACATCCATATGCTGTGACTCTGTATAATGAAGTGCTTGACATCCTACTTTCTGATTTGTGCCCCAGTCGTGTCCTGCCTGAGACCTCCCAGAAGATCCTGTCAGCATCCTCACCACTTGTTGCATGGTTTTCTAATGAACTCTTCTCCCAAACCAGGCAGTGAAGTGAGGTCAAACCTTCCTACCTGGTATAAACACTCCTTATTTTAAGCTACAAGCACTGGAGGCAGGTCATCCAATAAACATGCTCACATTATCTACAGGCGAAGGCACCCCCAAATTAGTAATAAGGTTGGTGTTTAAAAATACAGTCAAACTGATGAAAGATAATTTGCCTGCTGCACTGACATCACAACCTAAGCATGGGGCAAGCCAATCCACAGGTTATTTTTATGTAACTGCGTGAGGCATTTCCAGAGCAAATAAAGTTCATTGGGCAGGGCAGCAGCCGTGACATCTTGTTTCTTTGTGTACTTCAGCCTTTTGAAATCTTCTCTCCCACTTTGCACTCATGGTCTGGAGAGCTGAAGGTCATTCCTCCAGCATGGTTCATAAGCTATGGGTCAGGAGCCTCCCAGATGTGGATGCGGGGGAGTTGGGGCAGGGATTCTGTTCCCCAGGCTGTCACCGGTGTGCGGTGTTGATACTGTGATAGCAAAGCTAGCTCTTGGTGCTCTTAGATAGGTGGAGAGAGCTCTTTGAAGCTCTTCACATGTCTCATCTCTTGGTTTTTTTCTGGTTGTGAGCTTCTAGGAGGAACAACTGGGTTGCCCTGTACCCAGTTTTGTGCCCAGTCCTTTGAGTTACCAGTCTTACTGGAAGTATTCTTATAGTCTAAATAACAGCAATACCGTTGTTTTGGGCTGCAATCCACAGAGTCATTCATGGTTTTTGAAATCCTAGTCCAGTGCCGTTCACTCCTTGGGTGAGATTCTTCCAGTTAACTGTCAGTGTCTGCAGTTCATCCTTGTCTACTATAGTGGTCAATGGGGAGGTAGCCAGTGCTGTCAGAAGAGGCGAGGGTGCAAATCCATCTCGACTCACCCAGCCCACGCTTGGCCAGATGAATCATATCCTTAACTCCGTTGACCAAGTCAACTAGATCACTGTTGATTACAACAGCCGTCTTGTCAGACTGCTCGGAAGGAAGCGTCTGCAACGTGGGCACCCAAGGGAAGGTGAGGCAGCCTCCAGCCAAATGGTGTTTCTCTTGGTTCACCCATCTGTGTGCTGTCCTACTAGTGAATCCTACTGCCTTAAGGCCAAGCTTAACCACACAGCTCTGCATGTTACTTCCCTGCTATCTGCTTTGGAGCCATCCTCAGCAGTGCTTTAGGTGGGGCAGAAGTCAAGGTCTCTGGGATGCTTTGAAGAGAGGTGCTGCAAGCTCACCTTTTTTGAGGTTTGGATCTCTAGTGGTTGATTCTTGTAATAGCTATATGATGCTTTTCCTGGTTTGACAGAGACATTGGTGTCACCTCCCTTTAACAGACATCAGGGTACCATGCACAAGGTGTAGTGAGTTTTACGCAGCCCACGAAACAGGAGTAGAGCCCAGGTGTGTAACCAAATGGGGAGGCTGCCCTGCTAATGCTGCTGATGGCTTTTGCAGCAAGACTTTCCCTGCTCTCACTCAGAGTAGAGGTGTGTGAGCAGTACTAATGCAGCCTGGAGCAGTCGTCCTGTGCTGCATTTGCTCCTGGAGATGGCCCTC
>JAWLRI010000957.1:999195-1010005 GCA_034781795.1 Crypturellus tataupa | reverse complement strand
TGGAACTCAGATTCTACTCGGTTCTGGCAGATCTGGGACCGTGCAGGCACACAAGGTCCCGAATGATCTTCTCCTGAGCCAGCTCTCATATGCACTACTTCAGCTGTGGCTCAACAGGACTAGTATCTCTCCATGCCCTTAGGCGCCCATGTAGCAAAAGGGGAGTTCTCCTGGGCTGTCCCATATCACAAACGGCCTTTGACGTATTCATCCTCACCACCACCCTTCTGAGGAAGGGCAGGAAGGGTGTCCCAAACGTCACAGGCATAGACCCAGGGTCACCCAAAGAGAGAGAGCTGTGAGCCAGATATCCCAGCTCCTTCCTCCTTGCCTTTATATTGACTTTATATGTCTTCCTCCATGTGTCCTTCCTGATTGTATTTGGTATAGACCGATGGCAGGAGAGTACCATTTTCTACAGTCATTTTATTGTTAATGTTCCTTCATTCTACATTTCTTGCTTTAAATTTCAATTAATTTCTTTACTTAAGAATCAGAAAAGAGTATGAGAATATTCTGTTATCTTACAGCCCTATTTCATCCCATGCTAACAAGCCAGTCTGTCTGCTAAATATCCAAGGAGTAGATCTCTAAGCTGCTACTTGTTTATTTTTGTCCCTAACTGAGACTTTTTTTGTTGGGTTGAAAATAATCTTATGGGTTTTTTTGGTAAAGAATCTGTGAACTTTTTGTGAGAAATTGTCTCGTAATATGTGTCTTGGGCTTAACTAACATTTTCCAAACAACTTGCAGAAAGATAAACTTAGGGAAAATGCTGCACGCATGCAAAACCCTGGCTGAACCTTTGGCTAATGTGAGATAAAACCCATCGACTGCTTGCTATTCCAGATGGTATAAACATGGTCTTCAAAATGGGCAAACTGCTGTTTGTCAAGAACAGAAATGAGTGAAACCAAAATTTTGCGAGCAGTGATAATTCCTTTTTTTCCAACAGTTGGGGACTTTGTAAACAAATAGGCATTTCTTTGAAAGGTAAGGGAAAGATGAAAAACATGAGAGTGGGAAAGAGAAATGATAAGGTTGAGAATCAGAGCTGTTTTTTCCTAAAAGGTATGACTTCAGACCGAATTTATTTACGTGGAGTATGTGGCCACATTTTAATTAGCGCAGTCAGCATTCCAAAGCTTAACTTTCCTTGAAGTCCAGGTACTGATGAAGTCAGTTTTCTTCATTTTTAGTGTATATGTTCAGCTGCCTAGTCCAGGTACGGGTTGGCTCTACTCCAGCAGTGCTTATTCACTCACACGTGGTAGGCAGTACATGGCAGGACCACTGCAGCTCCTGGACACACTGGTCTTCTAAAAATCTCTCTGATGCCCTCAGACTCCAGACCTACATACTTGGAAATATTTTTCCTATTACTCAGATTCTTAAAGTCCTCATTAACCTGGGTGATGGAGAACTGACTTTATAAAGGTCCAGCAAAGGAGAGTGCAAAGATTAAACTGATGTCTAAAACTGAGGGAATCTTCATGCTGCATCTTCAAGTGTTTAGTGCACAAATGCTACCAGTACCTGTGATTTTTATCAGCAGTCTCATGATACAGTGTTTTTCATAATGTTCCAGCTCACTGTGTTGGGTGATTAAGTGAGAATCTCCTTTTTTATCTTCTGGAAAAATAACCAGCACAGCTACGCTTTATCTCTTGTGGTTTTAGCAAAAAGCTTGAAAGCGCATCATCATATGCATGACAAACCAGTGAAACAAAGTGAATACAAAAAATAGTTTATGAAAATAATGCTTATTTTTGAGCCAGTTCTTGGGGCTTTTACTCATTTTGGGGGGTTTGTGGGGTGAGACATACTTATCCCGTAGGCTTTACCATTAGCAGATAGAGCGATTGAGCCCTCACAGCATCTTTCAACACGATGGGAACCCACGTTAGCAGTCTTGACAAAGGTGGCTCTTCTGCACGGACTGCATCAACTTGCCTGGAAATGATGCAGACACCTTCTCTTGCCATCCCATGCCATGTGTTTGTGTTGAGGTTGCTCATGCCTACAGCCATGGGCTGATGAATCCAAGCTCAACTCTGGGAGCTCTCTCTACAGACAGCAGAGCAGGACCTGGAACTGATGCTCACATTGTATGAGTGAGAAATGGGCTAAGATGTGGTTAATAAAATGACAACATCTGAATTCTGCCTTGCTACAATGAGGCTTCAGACTGGAGAGATGAAATTGTGAGGAAGGGACCAGAGAAAATGCATGTTGGTGCTTTCAGCATGCAGTGAGACTTCAAGACGAAATTCGCCTCTAAGATATAATAGTTTCACTGGAACCATTGCACTTAGAGCAAATATAATTAGTCAGGAATGAACTGTATTAATTGCAGTGCATTGGAAGTAATGCTTTCCTGTCAGGTAGTTTTGTGAAAAGAAGGTTTCCATCAGGAATGAGAGGTTCAGGAATATGGGGTCACCTCCCAGTTTGATGCAGTTTGATGCAGCTGCTTCCCTAGGCTCTACTGCTTGATTATTGTCATCTGAGGGCATATTAGTGGCTGTCTGTGTGAAATAATAGCATTTTCTCATCGCCTACCATGGGAGAAAAACATTATTCTGAATAAAATCATTCTGACAAAAGTCCGTGAGGGAGGAGGAGAAGGTCACACAAGGTCCACTCACCAGCTCTGTCCTTTCTCTTTTTGCAGTTGTTGCAATCTCAGGACGTGAAAGAAGACGCTGTCCTTTGTTGCTCCATGGAGGTAGGGAAACATGCATTTATTTGAAAAACATGACAATGAAAATGACTTTTCTGCTCTAGACCCATTGCAAGTAGCAACACCAGAAATCACCTGATTATGCAGACGAGCTGTAGAACCAAGTGCTTGAGTTCCTTGGGGTTATCAAAACTCCTATGGCCTCTTCCGCTTCATTTTTATCTAAAATGGGAATAACTTTATAGTCCCTCTCTCTTCCCTTGTTTTAAGTGGACACAACCTAGATTTGATAGTGGGTGTCCCACCACCAGTTAGCTACAGTAAAACAGGTTATGTACAGGGGGTTAAATCCAGAACTAGTTTATGGAGTTTCCTCACAAGTTTATGGAGGACTTGTTCAGCTAGAATTACTCTATTTTATATCTCCATACTGAGCTAGTGTCCTGCATAGCAAATCTCATGGCTCCCAGAGTGACTGGTGTGTATCCTGGTTCCTTCAAATGTCACCTGCAGGTTTTTAAACACAAAAACACCTGTACTGGAACACGAGCCACCCTGTCACCCTGCCTCTGCTGCACAGTAGCTCCCACAGATGGGTGTGTTGTGCTCAATAGCAGCTGCGCTGAGGACTGGTTACAGAAATACAGCATGGAGACAATTGCTCCTGTTCATTAGCTTTTCTTTTTGGAAGCAACTGGCCCATGGGGATATAGATGCTTTCCTTAAAGAGGGTAGTAGAAGCTGGTGGCAAAATTGCAGCCTGAATGGTAGAAATTGAGCAAAATGACAGGAAGATGGCAAGAAGCTTTTGCATTTTTAAGATTAGAGCATCTGTCCTCACATCCCTAACATCAGGTCACGAAAGCTGGTGGACCCACTGCTGTCCACTCTGCGCTTCGATTCCCTCTTCTGTGGGGAGACATCTCAGAGACATCTTACCCCGCTCCACGAAGCTCTCTGAGCAGCAAATTGCTTTAAAAATACGTGGCCTCCCTCGGGGAAAAGGTGCGACAGGTAGAAATGCAAGCCTGGCCGTTGTGCAAAGGGCAGGATTTGTTATGCATGCGGGAGAGCCCTGCTTAGTCAGATTAATGACTGGGAGTCACCAGCAGCTGTGAATCAGTGAGCAAATGAAGGCCCGGCTAAGAGACAGCGCTACCACATCACAGCCTGCACTTTGTTTTGACAATAGCCTGGGTTTAGGTGGGATTTTTCCAAAGCATCCAGTGCTGCCGCCTTTGAAGTCAGTGGGAGCTGAACCATTCACTCCTACAGGAGCGGAGAGAGGGCCGGTGTGAGCGCTTCTGGAAACCTCAAGCTCCATGCACAGCAGCCGTGCTGCAGAGAGGGAGGCAGCACTTTTTAATGGGCAAAAAGTGGCCATTTGGGGGGAAAAACAGCTCTCAGAAATGTTGAATCGTGCACTGACCCACGGCTCTCGCCCCGTCTCCCCCCGCAGCTGCAAAGCACCGGGCGGCTGCTGGAGGAGCAGCTGCCCGAGATGATGACGGAGCTGCTGGCCATCGCGCGCGACAAGATGCTGTGCCCCTCGGAGTCCATGCTGACGCGCTCGCTGCTGCTGGAGGTCATCGAGCTGCACGCCAACACCTGGAACCCGCTGACGCCCACCATCACGCAGTACTACAACAAGACCATCCAAAAACTGACGGCCTGAGACCACCAGTGAGGGTGGGTGGCTGGGGCTGGGGGGACCGAGCAGCAGACACGCACCTTACGAGTCTACAGACTGGCAGCAGAGCGGGAAGCCGAGACCTTTCCGATTTCCATAGCTAAGGAGACACCCCCCAGCATGCTTACGAATACGGTCGCGGGGTGAGGAGGGAGCACCATGGTTATTTTTCAACCGCTGAGTGCCACCCCTCTTCCCTTCCCCGCCGCGGTTTTGTCTCCGGGTTTCTTTTCCAAAGCGGTGGCTCTAGCGGCGGCACCTCCTGCCGGGACATTGTCCACCCGGAAAAAAAGCCGCGCGGGAGCCGCTGGGCAAGGAAAAGTGCCGAATTCGCATTGTGCATGCGCCGGGCTGCCTGTCGCCCTCGCCGGCCGGCGGGACACGACATATGGCAGGTGTCCCAGGTGGACAAAGCGCACCAGACGCCAGCAGCCAATGGCTTTTGTAAGCGGCGCTTTCATCATCCCTTCTGACCTCGTCTTGTCTTCACCTCGGTGTCCCCACCTCCGTTCCTTCTGTTCTCCACCCCTTCAAAACTGGATGTGAGAGTAGGACAGATTTGTATTATTTGCACTGAGTTTTCTTTTTTTGTGGTTATTTTATTTTATTTCATTTCATTTCATTTCATTTTATTTTGTTATTTGGGATGGACAGACACGGTCAACTCGGAAACGCGGCAGTAACGCTATGGCGCGAGCTCAGAAATGGTTTACATGAAGATGCGAAAATGGAAGGAGAATTTTCAAGAAGTCCAAAAACCACTATAGAAGTACCGTAGCCACAGTTGTCTTGCCAGTAACCCATTAGAGTAATCGAAAAATGTGTGCTCCAAGCTGATAGCTCCAAGAAACACAGGAGCCCTGCGGCTGTTTACTCTTGCTGTCAAAGTTGCGTCATCCCTCATTCACTAAACTATAATCCATTTATTTTGGGATTTTTTGTTTGTTACTTTCTGTCAAAAGAGTGCTTTATTGTAATTACTGTCACAGTTGTAATTAATTATACATTTAAAACCAGGCCTGTTATAATTGGGCCAAATAGTGTGAAGGTAAGGAAGAAATGAAGACTTGATGTTCTTCTTCAGAAAATGGTAAAGAGAAGACAAGGAGTGCATGGCAAGAAGAAAAGCCAAAAATAATACATTTTTTCAAGCCTGGCTTTTAACTAGTTGAATTCCCTCTCTGGTGTTTCTAGGCTTGTGTTTTGCAGGAACAGCTTGAACATGGAATAGTCTTCCTGAGAGCATGTCCTGGAGGGAGCCAGTCTCATGGCATGGGTAGGTGATGAACACTAGTCCTGAAGCGCGTGCAGATTGGGCAGAGAAGTAGCAGCTTCTGTACACCTGGATTATAAAATCTCTGTTCTGGTCCAAGAAGAGTGAAGCTGCCCTCCAAACCCTTCACACCACTCCAGTCCTGCAGTGGACTGATGCCTTAAATCCTGGGAATATTGACAGAAAACACAGATGTTCAGCAGGTTGCAGGACTTGGTCCTCATGTTATGTTCCAGGAGGGATGAGAGCCCGGTACTTATCGCTTGCACTCAGACTAACTTCCACCAAGTTTCGAAGTCCAGTTGACTCCCTTGGGTTTATTTCTGAATGTGGAGATCCGCTTGGGTCCTGTGTTGGAGATATGCTTTGAAGTTGCTCGTTTCGGCAGCTCTCTATGGGTCAAGAGGGGTTGGCCAAGCCATGACTTCACTTCATGAAGAGTGATCAGGAAATGTCAGGACTTGGTGATTTCCTTATTTGCTTCTTTATTGATGCTTTTACTTACTAAATCACTTCTGGTGCTTATTTTGATGAAGTCTAACAGGAGGTGACCATTTCCCTTTTTTGATCTGCACGGCAAAAGGCAAGCCAAGGAAACCATAGTCCCACCACTCATCTTGCTGTCTGAGCAACCACTGGACAAGGAAGTCGCCTTGGACAAGTACATGGCATAATCTGAGGGGCATAAATTTTCAACAGAGAAAATACTGTAGGAGGAGAGGTGGTTCAATTCAGTATTTTTGGTTCAATGCTATGTAAACTTTTCATCTGCTTGTCTGCTGATACTTTTTCTAATCCATACATGAAGCCAGAGAAAATGTTGCAGGGAACAGAAATGTCATTTTCATGTCTATGAAGAAAACAGTAAAATAATGTGCTGGACATCTGTGGAAGGACTAATATCTAGGTTGTAACATCAACCAGGCTTGCCCGAGAGGTGAGCATGGTGAAGATGACAGCTTGTGTTAGAGCAGCTCCGTTTTAGTTCTGCTGTCAAAAGGCAAGGATGGTTGATAGCAGATATCTCTGGGAAGCTGAACTTCATCAAAACAGCAAAACCCATCAGTATTGTAAGGACCAGGATTGCACTCTTTGCTTTTGGCCTTTCCTGATGGAAATGAGACACAGCCAGTCCAAAATATTCATTAGGTCACTGTATCTGTTGAGCTGCTGTTACTTTTTCAGACCTTGGGAGAAGAACTTCAAAACAATTTTCTCTTCATTTTCCTTTTCAAAGAGGAGAAAAAAATCACATAATATAGGAGTAGTCTGATAGGCAGATGTACCAGAGAGCCAAACAGCAAACGTCTGGGACAGTAAATCCACCGGCAGTTGCCTGTTCTTCTCTTCCTGATTTGCAGAACAATCAGGACTGGATTCTGCATCTTCCCTCTTCCACTTCCCCCTGTATTTGATATCTGAATGTAGTGAAAGAAGAAAAAAAAAGAAGAAACCCAGAGAAGAGCTGGAAGTTTTGTTTTTAAACCCTGAATTTTCACCTGGCACTGTGTTAGGAGTCATTCAGAGTCAAAGTGTGAGCCTCATGACAGTAATTCTGCTCAAGTGCTTCCCCACTGCTAGGCATGAGGGGGTTATTCTTTTTTTTTTTTTCCTTTACTAGAGGTTGCCGTTGAGATGCAGTCCTGTAATCCAAGCTGACCAGATTTGGACCATAATGTCTCATTGCTGGGATTTCTCCCAATCTTTGGGCAGCATCTAAGAACTTCTCATATGTAATCTGTTATTGCCACCATTTCATTAATGCAAGTTCGTTCAGACATTAACTAACTGCTGCGTAACAGAGAACTTCAGTTGCTCCATTAATATGTAAGAATCTAAATGTTGACCAAATGTATTCTTTCGTGAAAGTCTGTGCTGCCAACCATATCATTTCAGTCCATGTGTGACGAACCAGTGTACATAGAGTGTCATTAACCACTGCAGCATTGCAAACAAGTGAAGAAGTGACTCCCCTCCAATATTGCCTTTGGTCTGAGGTTTCTGCTTGGATTTGGTTTCCAGGTCTCAGAATCCAGCAGCTGCATCTGGAGGTTGTATCTGAAAGGGAGAACATCACCAATGACTCGCTGGTGCCAATATCACCCACTGGGGAAGGCGCTGCCAGTGTGGGAAGAGATGTTCTGGTATAGTCGGATGGGGAGAGTCTCACTTATCTCTGTAGAGCAGATCTGGGGATTTGGTGCTGCTGTCATGATGCTTGCGGAGAGCACCTAGAGAAATTGAGTGCTTTTTATTATTATTATTATTATTATTATTGGCATCCTTTACAGAAGACTGCCAAAGAGTGTAATTCTGTAAGATGCATCAAGTGGATTTTTGAAGTGAAGCCACCGTGTCCGTCTCCCCATGAGTTATTAGCCAGATTCACTCTTTGCTTCTCAGTGTATATAGTTGGAGGGGCTTCCAATGTTGTCCTCCTAAAGCTAAATCAACCAGGAGGAGAATATCCTCCTTGGGCCAAATGCATGTCGGGCCAAACCTGGGGCTGGATGTGAGTGGGCGAATCACTCTATGGAAGCACCCGGACAAAGAGCAACTCCGCAGTCTGCCGAGCGGTGTGGTGCTTAGTCCTCTGCCAGAACCCATACGGTGTCTAGCTCACCTCATTCCGAGCAAAATTATTCCTGAACCAAAGCTTTTACCTTTCCACAAAGTGGTCCACTTGTTTCCCCGTGAGGGATTGCACCCTGGGTTGGAGAAGACTCATTTGCATGGAGGTGAAATGAAAATGGGGGGAAAATGACAAAGTAAGCAATGTGCTTGGTTCCCCTCTTCTCCCAAAGGAGGTTAATTAGTATCTATTCTTGGCATGATTGATGGCTTACGAGGAGAGCTTGTCAGAATAGCTTATGATTTATTTTTGTGCTTATTTTTATAACATCCCTCACTTGGAAGTCTCGCAAAATCTTAAATATGATTTTTATTTCCTCACTGGGTATTTTATGGCTTTACACTAATTTTGCTCCTCTCAGTGTTCGCTCTTAGCCAGTCCTGGTGATCCTTCTAGCATTGTTTCAGGAGGAGGAATGACACTAAAGGTTTCAAAGAAGTCCACTGTCACTAGCCAAGGGAGCTGTGGTGTCCTGTAGAACACAGAGTTAATGCTAGCAGTTCTTTTTTTTTTAATGTATTTATTTGCATTTGAAGAAAGCAACATTTTTAATTTAATCATATTTGTTAAACTAAGCGCTTTAAAATAAAAGAAAAACAACAAAAAAAAGGAAAAAGGTTTTGGGGAGAATAAATACTAGATATTCATACTAGAGAAAAAGAGTCATTGTTTTCAGCATTTCAGAGACTGTTAAAACAAGGGAGCTAATAACTCTTTGTGGCAATTCAGTCTTGTTTATAGAACATCCAGACCCACTGTACGCTATAAAACGCATCATCTGAGTAATAAATGTTTAAAGCTTGACATTTCACCATCTCTTTGTTGGTACGAGCTATCAGTTTTGGTGGTCTGAAGAGATTTTTTTGTTTGTTTGGCTGGGAACAGAGGAAGACGCAGAAAAAGAACGGGCCGCGTCTGGCTGGACCTGCAGCCGGAGGCCGGATCCTGCCCTCTCGACGGATTGTCCGGCCGCGGGGGGACTCGGCAGCGGGCGCAGGTGCCACGGAGGGGCAGGAGGTCCAGCAGGATGCTGGGGAGCCCGGCTGGGTCTCCCAGTGTCTTTGGTGGCGATAGGAAGCAGGACTAAACACCTCAGCATCGGGGTTTCTTGGGTTGGTTCGGGGAGGCATCGCGCCTTCGTTTGGGGAGGGGATTGCACATTTTGGTTGCTATTGTATAGTCTGCGGTTTAATACATGCAATGCCACACTGGTCGATTTTAATACGTTTTAGTTTCTTCTGAGCAGATGACAACCAGCACCGCTATTACGCTGAAATGTGCCATTGATCACAGAATAAATATGAAAAGCGATGTTTGGACATCTTTGCTTCTTATTTCTGCCACCCTGGGCAGGGGCATTTGTTCCTGTTTCTGCACGTGCCCAGGATGAAGCAACTAGCCCAGGTGCCGAGACCATCGTATTCAGCAAACTGCCATTCCACCCCAGCATTTCCTTCATGGGACTTATCATGGACTGAGCTTCTCTCCACTACCACCCTGGCACCTGACGAAGAGCCAGCAGTACCTGGCCTTGTTGTATTCAACTAACCGGAGATGTTTGTGATGGAACATGGTCCCTGGGAATGGGACAGCCATGTGGATGCAACCATGAGAGTTGGATGATACTAAGAGCAGGGAAATGGCCAAGGCAGAGCCTGCAAGATGCAGGCAGAAACCGGCTGAAACCTTCACCCAGGACGGCCCATGCTCGTGGGTGGAGGCCGCGTTTGGGTATGGAGCCTTGGGGTATTGCGTCCTGCGCTGTCATCGGGCAGGACCGTGAGGGCCGAGCTGCCGGCGGGAGCCTTTTCATCTGCCGGCCCAGCTCGCAGCGGGCTCGGGGCAGCCCGGCCTTCAAAGGCTCGCATGCTGGCGAAAGCAGCCCCGGCCTGGAGGCACATTGTTCTGTGACAAAGAAATTAGTCCCAGGAGGCAGGGGCTCCGCCAGCCACCTCATGCCTTAGCCAGAGATGGGGGTCCATGGCCCACGTGCTAGCCCAGCTGTGGGGATTGCCCCAACATGGGCAGTGTTGAGCTGGGGACTCATTGCCCTGGGCTGTTGTTGAGCTGGATGATGCTGAGCTTGGCTTTGGTGAGCTGGATATTGTTGCAACAAGCTCTTCTTGAGCTGGATGGTGTCAAGCGAACTCTTGTTGAGTTGGAAGGTGGTGAACGGGGCTCCCGTTGAGCTGGATGATGTCGAGTCAGGCTCTTGTTGAGCTGGAAGATGCTGAACCGGACGCTCATTGAGCTCTATGGTGTTGAGCTGAGCTCTTGTCGAGCTGAATGGCGCTGAGCCAGGCTCTCGTTGAGCTGCATGGTGTCGAGCCAGGCTCTTGTTGAGCTCAATGGCATAGGGTCGGACTCTCGCTGAGCTGGGCTGCCAATGAAGCAGATGGTGTTGAGCCAGACTCACACTGAGCCAGATGATAGTGCATTGAGATGGACTTGCATTAAGCCAGACAGTGTTGAGCTGGACACTCATTGAGCTGGACGGCGTTTAGTCAGGCTCTCAAAATGAGCCAGATGGTG
>JAWLRI010000957.1:903322-917463 GCA_034781795.1 Crypturellus tataupa | reverse complement strand
AAAAAAAAAGAAAGAAAAAGAAAAGAAAGAAAAACTGTTTAAATTTATTTTATTTTTATTTTTTAGGATGGGAAGATTTTGGAGCAAAAAAACTCAAATTGCACAGATTGTTGTATGACACATGCATCCAGATGGTTAGGCTGCCTTATCTTCTTCTGGGTTAGTATGTACCCAGCTACAGTGCATTGTGCCGGCACAAATCTACCTCTTTTTTGGGGGCTTAGGTTTACCTGACCAACTAGTACTGTATAAGACCGATAGCAATTTCTTTTGTGCTTGTTGATCTTCACTGTTTTATTTCAAGGCCCTGGTGCTGCCTAACACACAGGCATGCAAAAATAGGCAGAAGTGCAGGGTCAAAAGTAGCTTAAGTGAACTGATAGCTGCATTTGATCTGATTTGCCCAAAATAACAGGTTGCTGTTGATACGGTTGTTCCAAAAGAACAAATATAGCAACATATCTGGCTCCCCCTTGCACAAAATGCTTGCGTCTTTGGGTATCAACAGCAAAGTGTTTAGTCTGACACTTAACCGATGCCTCCAAGGTGTTTCGGATCATCTTTCCTGATCCTAGAATTTGGGATTACATTAATGGCTAAATTCAATCCATCCCTCCCCAAAATAAATACAGCAACACCAGTGTGACGAAGGATAGCTCTAGTAACATTTCTTTTTTCCGTACACGCTTACAAAATATCCAGCTTAAGCCATAGCTGGATCCTCACCCAGCAGAAACCTCAATTTCTCAAACAATTGACTCGTTTCTGGCTTGGCTTTGGCGCTCCCATTGTAGGAGCTTTCCCATCCCGGAGATGATTCCATCTGGCAAATGCCTACTGAAATCTGCGCCTTCCCACCAGCAGAAGAACAAGTAAATGCCTCCAAGAGGCCTCATCCTTGTTTCTGGACAAGAATTCCTCCTCAGCACACATCGATTGAGGTCCTTCTCTGGAGGAGAAACACCAGGAGATGAGAAGATGCTGGGTGAAGAAGCTGATACCCCCTGTGCACATACTGTGAGGGTCCTGGAGCTCCTTTTGCTCTCCTGGAGCAGCGGGGCAGCCTCATGAGCTTCTTCCCAAGCCTCATTTTTCATTTCATTTCCTAAGAGGAAACGAGGCTCTCGTTATTTTGTTCGATGCTCTCATCGACATGAAAATTACGACATGAAAATATTTGCTAATGATTTTCTGCTCATTAAAACAAAGAGAAAAATAAATAAATGACATCTCTGTACTTTCCAGTTTTTCTTTTCTTTTTCATGTGGGGACATCTTGTCTGGATTTGCTTCCATTTGCCTACGTGTCATCCCAACCACTGTCCTTAGTTTGGACATGAGGCAAGGAAAGAGCATGGAACAGGCAGACAGCAACAGCATTACTTACCGGGTCAGCTGACTGTTATCCCCAGTTGGGTTTTATGGTTTATAGATTCGAGCTTGGGGATTATCTGTGCGTATAAATGTTTATTTTAGCAAGTATAGCTAGGTGGTATTTTTAGTAGTGATAGTAGTTACTAACAGTTTCATGCAAAAGTCTGTAGTTCATCAGCCTTCACCGCCACGTATCTTATCTAGGAAATGCAAGTCTCTGCGGGGGAATATTGCGTACGATGCTGTGCTCATTGCACAGCACTTAATTTACACGCGATTTATTTATTTTAGCTGAGAGAGGAAGCAAATATAACCCTCTGTGTGTCTAACTCCAAGTAACTGGATTAATGCTTCCCAATACAGTGTTGCTGGGTTTAAGATGCGTTTTATGCTTATTAAAAATAAAATTAAAAAAAAAAATGCACAAAAGCAAAAATCCAGGCTTGGCCCAGTGCAGCAAGAGGCTATTATGTACCCCGGCCTGTTGTCTTGGGTGAGAACAAGGCCAGACGTGGTGGAGTTTGGTAGAAAAACTCATCAAGCAGTTGCATAAAAGCATTTTTATTGAAACAGCTTCTTCCTAGTGGCTTCCACTGCTTCCTTTATATAGCAAAACATTGCCCACTTACGTGTTTATTTTCGTTGTTGTAGCTAGCTGATATTTTAGTTATAATAGTGGTTAGCAATAATTCCTTTAAAAAAGTGTTTAAGCTGTTTTAGATCTGCTTAGTTCTGTGTATGAGCCATGCAATGAACTAGTGTAGGACCCTCAGTGTTAACGCAGGCAGCTAATTAATTGTGGGCCATAGAGGTCCTGATAAGAATAAACAGAGAGCGAAATTAGCTCTGGAGAAGACCCAGGAATTCGCAGTGTAAGCAAAATCCTTCCACGAGGTCATCAGGAATCCATGCAAAATCCACGCGGATGGTGCACTGAGCTCTGGTTGAAAGGATGGGACAAGATGGTACGAAGTCTTGGCACGAAGTCCTGTTGCCTTGTTGGAAAGCCTTGGGCAATCATGGAGAGGGCTCTAGAGGTGTCAATATAAGTCTGAGATGGCCTAAGCAAAGCTCCTGGAGTCAACACCCATGGCTGAATGGATGGAGGATGGATGATCCACCTGCTCCAGGAAGCAGGAAGGGGCCACCAGGATCCAGACGTAGGTCTGGTGGATCCTGGTGGCTCTCCATAGCAGTGTTCCTATCAATCCTTTTTGCTGGGCTGCTGCAGAGAACGTGACTTTTCTGATCGAGGAGACATGGAGCTCCTCACCGTTCCGGCATGTATTGCCATAACGTTGTGATAATTGTTATCTCTCTCTCCATCTTTCAGAATTAAGTGACCAATTTTGCCAGCACTCCTCTTTAGGAGGAAAGCGATTTTCTGTAATTCAGTAAAGAGATAGCGTTATGCCTACGCTTTCACAACAGCAGCTAAGTGAGTATTTTTACCGTTACCACTGTTTGCTAACACCTTGCAGTTCACTTTAGCAAATCATGGGATAGATGATAGAAAATAATGAAGTGCAATCTTCCACTTTTCCCCAAAGGACTGCCAGAAGAGAGTAGAAGAATAAAGACAGCAAAGCTGCAACTGCCCCGGCTACCTTGAAAACTCATCCAGATCATCCTTTGTCTTTGAATGGGGGCTCTTTGACATGGTGCACGTCACAGACTGTCAGATTCCCATTATTTTGGGGAAGGGGACCATGACATGCCTGTGTGAAGCCAGATCCAAGGTGCTATCGGACGATTTTGGGGCAGTTCCTGCCTTGCAATGCGCTTGACAGCAAAGCAGATGATTAATCTGCTCATAGAAGACTTTGCCCAATTGCTTCCAACTTGGAGAGGGTCCTATGCAGAATTCTGCATTTTTGCCTGTCTCGCTGCTTAGCAAAGCAGCTGACAAATCTGTCTTGAGCCCTTTCTGCCTCAAAAATCTCAGTGATAACAAGGGGGAAAAAAAAGTCCTCTTCTCCCAGGAACTTTGACTTTTTCTATACAACGAGTAGCAGCAACAATTCAGATGTCTATAGCACTTTTCTAATTTGGATCTCAAACTTCATAAAAGGGGAGGGGGAATACATCGTTTTCTTCCCCCCTTGCAGATAGAGAAACTGAGGTTAGAGCTTTGACTAGCAGCAAGACCACCCAGCCGGCCTGTGGGGGAGCTGGCACATGAACAAAGCCCTCCTGATTTATTAGCAAGCATCCATCCTAGAAGAAGTTGCTCTTTTTTTTCTTTTCCTTTTTTTTTTTACAGTAAAGTGAATGGACCTTTAATAGCACAGTTAATTAGTGGGTTATTTCTTTTCCTTTTTTTTTTTTTAAATCAGCTCAATCACCTCCAAGACTTTCCATCCTTTTCCTTTGAAGACCGGATCGAGGATGTGGGGAAATTGCTTTTGTTCCTTGACTGCTCGAGATGCTCGTGCTGTCTGCTCGGCATTGCTCCAGTGCCAACAATTTTAACTGCCTTCTTGCATGAAATTGCAAGTCGTTTCACCGAGGCATGCCTCAAAAAAAGGGCTTGGATAGGATCGACTGAGGATCTCGAGCGTCTCCATGAAACGCTTTCATCTCCGCGGACTCGGGATGGCTGTGGAAAGCAACCGGAACAAACAAATCCCGATCTCTCAGAAAAACGGCAGTCGCGGCTCTCTACTGGGCGGCTCTCAGCCCGTGGTGACTCAACCCTATTTCCGGACACGAGCGCTTGTCAACTAGCCAAATCCCAAACTAGATAATTATTTCCAGCTTTGCGTCTCCAGGGCTCAGCCGTCCTCTTTAAAACCTCTCCGAGGTGCCTCAAGCCTCTGGAATATCTTTTGATGGTCACAGGCTCGGAGCAGCCAAGCGCTGGGAATTTCATGGTCACGTAGCCCAGAAGGGCAAGGACCCCTCAGCCATCAACCAAGCACTTTATCCAAAGGTGGAAACCCTACCCTGAGATAACCCCAGCATCGCCACAAGCACTTGCGACGTAAAGATCCTGCAAAAATAAAGTTTCAAGATACTGATATGCTTATAGCCCTCTTCCATAGAGAAAATACAAACATTTTCTGAGGATTTTGGGAAAGAGCAACGTGCATCAGGTCCACTGCTCTATGGACCTGGACCAGAAATGAGGAGAAAATAGAAACTGATGCCCTGAGGGTGATACTTAAGGACTTCTTGGCCATTTAAAGCGTCTAGACCAGTACATCCATCTGCCTTACCAAATGTTAAATGGTAAAGGGTAGGCATCTTTTAACACTGATTACAAAGTGATCGTCAGCGCACAAGAACAGCAGACAGAGTACTAAAATTGATGTTATCATTAGACACCAATAAATTATATCCAATCTATTCTTTTCTAAGGACACCTTACAAGTCAGATGAGTAAGAAGATGAGGTCAGTCTCACCACCTTTGTCAAGTTACACAGCTGTGATTTAAGATGAAGAGCAGAGCTCCTGATGCTTGATTCATATTGGATGTCCCAAAAGACAACAGGCTGCTGTTGTCAGCATGGCTCAACGTACCACACAAGTCATCTTAACCTTCTCGGTCAGCTCAGTAGAGAAAGAAGCAGAACAAATCTAACGGTGGCCATACACAACCAGAAGAACAACCCCACCTTGGAAATGTTGAGTCCAGTTCCCTGGAGCAAGACTTTCGGGAAGGAAAGACACCAACTTTATCTTCTCTTGTCAACCATCCACTCTGAATGCCTCAAAAGGGCACCAGCCCTGTGAGATGCTGAGGATCTTCAGGTCTTGCTCTTCAAGGGTGGCTTAGCAAAAGCTTTTGAAGAACAGATCAGTTTTAAGGGTTCAGTGATGACACATGATTATGTGAAAGCGTATTTGTATATGAACAACGGTATCCATATAGATGGACACAGAATACACTTAGGTTATGCTAGAAACCTGTTGAGGAAAGCTGAGTATATGACTGAGTTGTCGGTCAGCTAATTGTTCTTGCAAATGATGTCTTTATTGATTTGGCTCCAGCCTTTTCTATAATGGCTTTCTAAAAAGTTTTAATCTTGGCCACTTGTGCTTTGAGTTAATCACTGATGCTCGCAGAGCCCAAGCCCTCGTTCATGCAAGTGGTCTTTACTCGAGTGAATAGTTAGACTTCAGGAGGAGCTCTCATCCGGGCCAAGGCTGGAGGACATAGCCATTATGTTGCATTTAATAAATTAATATGCCCTTATAAGTATGAAAAAGCAGACGAGCTTCATTGTTTGCATCAATATCTATTTTATATTTTGGAAATAAGTCTCAACCTATTGTTTGAAGTGCATCTAAGCTGAACAGCAACAGCTAACAGGAACACCTAATGCATTACTTTCACAGTTGCTGGGAAATGATAAGGTTGTTGGAGACCTTTTATCAAGGAGGTTTCAAGATAGGTGCAGGGTTCCCAGGCCATTTGTGAAGAAAAATTGTGCTTCATAGAGTCAAAAATCCCTTACTTTCCCTAACATTTTTACTCTCTAGGTTCAGAAAAAGGAGTGGGTAATACTTTTCAATGAGGATGAACTCATCTTCCCACACAGATCAAGCGCTAAGTTTGCTAAACAGGGTCCGGAAATATTTGGAAAACCACGGAGATGCATTTGCAGATGCTGCCAGCTGGTGTCTCCACCTTTGGAGATATCCAGAGGCCGCCTGGACGGGCTCTTGCAGTCGGTGGGAGCTGTCCATGCAGGCATCTACCCCAGCTACAGCATTTTCCTCATGGTTCATGCGCTCAGCGTCCCATGGGCATCACGTGCAAGCCATGATAGAGCCTGCTTGGTTCTCCAACCACATGCAAGGAGCCTGTCATTGCTAACGACCTGCTGCAGAGGAATGGCTTCTCCAGCCCTGAAGCAGACTTGCAGACCCTTCAAACATGGGATCACTCAATCCCAGCAC
Source organism: Crypturellus tataupa (assembly GCA_034781795.1). Lineage (NCBI taxonomy): Eukaryota > Metazoa > Chordata > Aves > Tinamiformes > Tinamidae > Crypturellus > Crypturellus tataupa. The sequence goes on along the minus strand of JAWLRI010000957.1, from coordinate 911,184 downwards.
TTGTTGTTGCTTATATACACACGGCTGTGCAAGAGGATGTTGGCAGGTGGCCAAGGCCAGCAAGATGTTGGGCAAGGCAACTTTTCGGGTTTTTATCCCAAAGTCAGGGTGCTCTCAAGCAGCTTCAGGGGCACCCGTGAAAGGATGCCAAGGTGCTGGTCCAGAAACACCCCTGCCCCACACAAACGACTGGGCAAGAATTGAACAAAACTGTTTTTTTCTCTCATTTTCTTCTAAAAAAAGCGGGATGTTCGGCACCAGCAGGACTTTCCAGGCCAAGGGACATCTCTAGCAGCAGGATATTTCTTTGCAAGCCAAGTGCAAGCAGGTGTTTCTCTTAATCATCCCAAGTGCCTCTGAAGGGATATATGTTACACCTTGTTTTGTCTGCAGCCAGGGAAATGTAGATCATTTTAGTTGATGTCTGATAGAGAGCTGGAACCTAGAATATTTTTAAATCTTTCTATTTTATTTTTGCTTCTTTGCTTTCGTCTGTCTGGCAGATTCTGCAGCTGACAGTCAGGCTGAAATGCCAGTCAGTAATGTCTTTTCCCAAGATTTATTTCAGAAAGAGATATTATTTACTAGGAGAACTTTTCTGCGTTATGGAAAAGAAGAACTACTTTTTCCTTTCACTCCTTTTCATCAAACAAATAAAGCAGACATGAAATATTGAGCCTCCTTCTGCATTACTGCTTCAGTCTTCTCTCCAGGCATAGTGCAGTTGGGATTAGAGCCAGAAATCTTCTTAAATATGACCTGCTGGTTTAGGAAAATCATCACTGTATTCACTATATTGTGTTTGGTTCCTTCTGCTGCATCAAAGAGGACCCCACGGAAGAGCCCTCTCCCTTCTCCCAGTCCTCCATCACTCCGGACCTTGGCAATACATTAAAGATCATTCACGTCATCTGAAGAGATGGATGGGTGGATGGATGGATGGACGGACAGATGGATCATCTGACCAAACACAGGCATTTGCCATAGGACCATGAGAAGTCCGGGCTGTGCTGACCACACTGACTTGCTCTCCACCAGCAAAGGGAATGCTGCACCTAATTCAGAAGCGGCCAGTCCGGAGCAGCATTCCCAGGGGCAGTAGGCAGTGCCCACCCGGATGCCTTTGGCATTTGGGTTCATCTGAATTATTATTTTCCCTCTCAGCTCCACAACTTGGTTAACCAGGACCCCCCAGTGTTGGAAGTGGCAGTAGCCACCGACCCGTCCGTGCCTAAGGAGAGCAGAGAGAGCTTCCCGTGCGGTTGCTCCAAGCCGTTTTCCGCAGGCAGCTTCCCGAGCGCATCCCTGCCCTTAAGGGGCTTCCCCCAAACCGCACGCATCAGGGCGCCCGGCCCTGCGTCACGGCGCGGGGAGACGGAGCCGGGCGCGAGCGCAGCGGGAAGCGGCGGTCCGTGAGCTCCGAGCGCGGACGTTATCGGGTCACAGCCAACGGGAGAGGGTTAATGCGCCGGGCGCCCGGATCGATGCGGCGGGAGGGCAGCCCGCGGCGCCGCTCGGCCCCGGCGCCTCCAGCGCATGCGGGGCCGTCTGAGGAGACGAGCGGGGATGCAGCCGCCGCATCAAATGCAAATGAGATGCAAATGGGGTGTCTTCTGCCAGGAGAGAACGGGGGCCGTCCTCCTTATTGGGCAAAATAGTGCAGGAAGAGGTACTTTAAGGAATATTTGCTGTTCCAGGGGTGACGTTTCATCGAGTCGTTGAATTCAGCACGTTTTGCTGACCGTTTTGCAAGGTTTGAGGTTGAGACACAGCAGAAGGAAGCAGCTCTGCTCCAGCCACCATATAGAAACCAGTCCTGGGAATCACCACCCAAGAGCCTGGTGGGAGACCCCATTTTAGAATCATTATGGTTGGAAAAGACCTTCAAGATCATCAAACCCATTGTTGCATTGCTCCATTGAGCACGGTTCCCGTTGAACCATTGTTCATCCTTCCGCCAAAGGCTGGAGCTAAAACCCAAACGTTGGAGATAAAATAGATAAAAAATAAAATAGATAAAATCCTCTTCGCACAACCGACTGCAGCGTCTGCTGCGGACCACGACTTAATAGCAAGCAGAAATTTGATCTTTGCTCTGAGACATTTTGGGCAACTTGGAGATGGAAAGTCCTCCTTGCGTCTTGGGTCCAGAGGCTGAAAACGCCGCCTCCGGCTAAGCAGACAGCAACACCATGGGCTTTTGTGGCCATTTGAATAGGATCTGCCGCTCCACTTGCAGTGAGCATTAGTCAGGCTTAAGGGCATTGCTCAAGGGGGGTGTTGGCAACAAAAACAAGATTATTCAGTGTTTCTGTGGCAGTTTCCATTTTCAAGATGCCTTTCAGGCACTAACATCATATTTTGCTCTACCTCCCCTGAAGCTATTAGGTGGGATTGGCACTCAGACTGGGCGGCTATTGCAAAAAATGAATCAATTAAGAACATTAAAGGATTTTTAATGAATTTTAAAGGGGCCGGTAGCATGATTTGCCTGTTCTCCATTGCAGCTATCAACTATAAGAAGCATTTCACACCAGGCTTATGAGAATACATGGAGCAGGAGTTGATGCAGCCCTTTTCCACCCCCTCACATCAGAAAATCCTTTCGAGGCCCCTGTCCCTGTCAGGAAGGGGTCACTAAGCATTCACATTGCAGATTTAAACAGTTTCCAAGCAGGATAACTGGTTCAGCGTCATGGTAGACTCTGCCAGAGGAGATTCACCCTGAAAATTCCCATAAATCATCGAAATCACAACTCCCCATCTGCAAAAAAATGTAGACAAAAGCCCTTCCACACTACCCAGGAATGATGTGAAAGGCTCGGATGCTGGAGCACATCCATCCCCAGCAGCACTTACTCTCCTGGGACCTCACGGATGCTTTTTGTTCACATTTCAGGCTGTAGGACCCACCTGAAGGTCTGAGAGCCCGTTGCCCCATCCAGGCCCCTGCAGCTAGCAGATCGCTCATTGTAACCCTGTTAATAGCCTTCGTTCGGTCAATGGTCACCAGGAAAAATGGGATGTTCCTCCTCAAAATGCTTTCAGCATCTCTGCGAAGGGGCTCTGCAGCCTTCTCCTTCAGCAACCTGCGGTTTAAGGACTTTAGCTTTTAGCTCCATATGGGTTTTTTGGAGAAAAAGGGAAGACACAGAGGAGCACGAGCTGTTTCCCTCAGCATTAGTTGCAACTTGGCGCTGCAGGCGCCGCGGCTTGAGCAACGCGCCCGGCGCGACACGGGATGTCCGGAGCGATGCCGCAAACCGACTCGACGATCCGGGCACTCCGTCCTACTCGACCGCAGCCCCGTCCTTCCCGCGCCTCTTCCTGCCGCGGAGCCGACGGCGCCCGGAGCCGCCCGGTCCCCTTCCAGCACCATGGATGCAGTTGGGAGCCGCGCGGCGCATCCCGGTGCGGCGGGATGCCGGTCCCCTCGGAGCCGCGCGCGTGTCGAGCGGCTCCCGCTCCGAGCGCTGCCAAGAGGAAATGCGCTTCCCGTAAGGCAGGCACCGCGACGGGCTTGCTGGAACCGCCTGAGTGGTAATTAAGCTCCTTGGATATTGGCATATTTAAATCGTTTCCGAGACAGTAAGCGGCTTTCTCCTTCCCTGCCTGTTCTTCCGCTGCTGCGCAGCGAGATTTCACTGTGAACAACGGATGATCCGGAGGGGAGCAACCTGCCCCCAAAACACAGAGTGTATTCTGAGATGGGGCCAGGGTATTTAGAGCCGTATTTAGCTTTTCGTTGGCTCTTCCTTTGCTCCCTGGGCCAGGGGTGCAGCTCTGTGGTGCTGCGGGTGGACGTCCTGTTGGCCAACTGGATGGGACAACATAGGACATTGGGAAAGGTCCCACGACCCCCTTGGCAGCACCCAAATAAGGATGCCCCTTGCATCCTTCCTTGCATCTAGTCCACGAGGCCGCAGTGATGCTCAACGGTGCAGACCCCAAACCAGCATGGCAAGATTAGGGTAGAAAATTGGGACTTTCCTATGACTCTCTGTCAAAGACAGAGACTCCCCTTTCTGTCTGAGACGCTTTCCTGCTTAATACACCGGATTGCATCAAAGAAATATCTGGCTGTCATCATGCACGGATCCTCCCAGCGAAAACGATCCCGGTTTCTCAGGCCGGGAGCCGGCAGTGTGTCTGGTACGAGTTTCCTCACGGGCCCCTCTTTCACCATCTCCCACACTCACCCCTAAAGGTTATTCCTGAGCTGGAGGAGAGCTAATAAGTGGGGAAACTCATGAAACTTGGGAGTAAAAGCCTGATATTCCTCTAGTCTGACATTGGGAGCTCAGGGCATGAAAACCTCCGACTTGCCCACATCGGGGACGTGCAATAGGAAAATCCTAGTTGATACGTCCCAAACGGATCCATGGGATGGTGGGGCGTTGCCTGGGAAGGGGGACAAGGACTCGCTGGCCACTTTTCCTGGTTTCACAAGCCCCAGGGGTATCACTGGACCCCGGTTGAGTCCAGGCAGGTGCCAGCGGGTCCTGAGGGAGGTTCTGGAGAAGGTCCCCAGGCTGGTGGCCCTTGTCCCGCTGGGCTGGGAGCTGCCACGGCTGCTGATGGCAGGTGCACGAGGGAGCCCAAACACCAGCGTCCCGGCCCTGGCTCCTCGTTTCCTCCGAGCAGAAGACCCCGATCGACCCTCCAAGGTCCTGCAGCAGAAAGGCCCGTGCCGTTCGGCGGCCCTTGCGCTCGCAGCGCTCTGCAAAGCGCCCTCAGCAGCGGGGCCGGTGGACGTGGTGCCCCGCGCAGCTGCACAAAGCACCCCCGTTCTACAGATCAGTTAAAAGAATACGTAATTCTATGGTTTTGGCCTAAATATAAATATATATTTATGCATATACACACACACGCATGCCCATACTTACAGCAAAGCATGTAAGGTGACCTGTATGGTCTTGGCTCTTTCATGATGGATGTGTTGTCCCAAGCTCCTTGGGTTGCTCCAGTGGTCTCTGATTTATTACCGAACAGCCCAACACTGCTCCCTGGGAAATCAGACTTCAATTTGGCCGTACAGAGGCAGCCAGGTCTCAAATATTGCATGAAACCGCCATTCTTTACCCCAATGGCCAAGGTTTTTTAGGGAGATGAAGCTAAGGCAGGAGGGAAAGGCACAGCAGAAGTTATCGGCTGTTGTTTAGGTCAATAAGGTATCGATTCCATATTTTGCGGGCTAAAAGGTTGACCTTTTAAAGGGCAATTGGCGCCTGTAAGGTTTGATTTAAGAAAAGGGGAAGAATTCCAATTTAATTTTCACTTCCTATTTTGGCTGGGAGAAACTTGCAAGACTGCGGATGCCAAAGATGCTTTTTTCCCCTTTGCTAAGGGAGGAGGAGGGTTTTCTCCCCGGGTTTTTACCCACCCAGGCACGTGCTGCGCCCTGGAAATTCCCATTTTCTCTCCCCATAAGGAAGAACAGCTAAAAAGCAGCCACGTGGAAGCTCCCTGTTCCCTCCGCTCCTTCCCTGTGCTGATCCCTTGGGAAAACCCTGTGGATGAGAGAGTCCATCACTCCACGGCCCTCTCAGCCTTCGACTCGTGGTTGGTGGGGCATAAAATGAGCAGAATCTTCCCCAAACCAGCCCGCTCCATAGTTATCCTCAACTCATGCAATTGTCGCAGTAATGCAGGAGTTGAAATGTTTCCGAGTTGGCACCATCGCTTGCAGCTAGTGGCGATTTTTCCAGGGTTGGGAAGCACCACTAAGCACCGGGACATCTCCAGTTTGCAGCAAGTATTGGGGAATCTCTGCTTTCACCTCAGTTGCTCTCTGGATACTCGGAGTTTTTGCTGCAGCGCCGTTGGATTTAGTGCATTCAGCAGCACGGAACGGATGCGAGGAAGACTGAAGTCTGCCATTTACTCTGCCAAGACAGCTGGGGAGAGAGAAGTACAGCTGAGCGTTTCATCGTGTCTGCCAAGACATACTCATTTTGGATTAATTTTAAGACAGTTTTTGAAGTGATGATGAAGGATTATGCAGTGTGCTTCAGCAGCATCAAAAAAATCACTCTGTTTTTTAAAGTCTCCCATTCAGATCGTCCCGGTTTGGCAGCTCAGGGGTGTAGCTGATTTCCGATCTGGAGGGACTCACTGATAGTGACATTTTCATTTATCTGAGTACATGGAAGTGCCGGCGCAATCTGCGGGTGGTAGCGGAGCCTGCGATATTGAAACGTGGCTACTTGAAATAATTCACTTGCAGTGAGGCTATACAGACCGAACATATGAGAAGCATCCATCCAGCAAAAACACAGCATCTGTGATTAAATCCTTACAGGCTTCCCATGCTGCAGGCGCAGCTGGAGCCTTGCGCTTCAGGCTATCTGCTCTCAGAGAGCATCGTGATGCCCCTGTTTATGCTCTCACCACCCAGGAGCGGGTCAGCAGAGGGTTATTTCAGCATTGCCCTCGCACCCCATAGCACCACGTTGTCCTGTTACTGCACGCTCCTGGAGGAACCTTGCACCTGGATGCAAAGATGCAAGGGCAGCTCTGCAGGTCCATGCCCACAGCCAAAGCGAAGGTTGCATCCTGCTCCAAGCTAAGCACAAATTAATTAATTGCCAGGTTCATCTGGAATAACCCACTGAACCAACCTTGTGGAGCTGGGATGCTCTTCCCCACATAGTGCCAAGGGATGTCATGGTGCTGAGAGGCCAGGGCCACCGTGGGTGCTGCTAGAGGATGTCCAGGACATCTGGTAGGAGCCACAGGAGCAAACCGTGAAGAATTCTTCCACAATAAGCCCTACTGGCTGCCCTTTAGCCAACGCTCATGGTGAACAGTGAACAGGGACTCTCCTCCTGCCACCTCCTCGCTCACATGAAGCACAAGGACACTTAGCCCCAAACCCTTGGATCCACAGGGATGTCTGGCAGAGCTGAGCAGAACCTACAGCCCCGTCTGACCAATTTACTGCAACTTGCACAAGGAGGAGAGAGATAAACATATTCCTCCGACAAATGACATTTTACTGCCATGTTAAACATGTTAAAAATGCATTGGTTCCCTTATGACACTGACAACAATTTTATGGATTATCTGTCTGATAGTCAAAGGGGAAAGAGCGCTCTTGGAGTCTGAGGACGCGGGTACATTTGACAGAGCATCTACCACAACGTTAGCCTGAGAAACCTCCAAAATAAAAACCCTTGATGCAGCCCCCAGTGCATCAAAGGTGACAGCTCCCCCCAATGGAACCGTTCTAGGAAGATTTGCACCCAATCCGAGTTTTAGCCTGATATGGATTTAGAGAGGAGGGGAAGAGACCACAACTGTAAAAAGTAACGTATCCAGTGGGCATTTCTATTCTCCGAATCTGACAATTCAACCAAGGCAGTTGCATGTAGTTTTCAGCTGCACAGTTGTTATCTTATGGACCAAGATGGAAATGTTTGTAGAATCTACTGAAAATTCAACGTTTCAGTCCAACAAACGGCACAAAGCCAAGCACACAGAATGATGGGCCTGCGACCCTGCTATTTAGAGCAGTAGGTATTTATGAAAGATCCCTTGAGATACTTGGGTACCCGTGGTACAAATTGTTAAAACTAGCTGGCTAGGGCAACTTGAGGACCTGTTGGATTAGGACTGGGAAAGATTTACAGGGTTCAGGCAACTAAAGAAGAGAAATAATGAAAAATGCCTGGTCTTCAAGCCTATTGGCAGGGTTCTTGCCAGTGGAGACCAGCTCATCAGGAGACAGTTGATCATGGGGTTGACTCCAGCATGACCAAACCTAATCCCTTAGACAGACGGATCTACAACATGGGCAAGAACAACCTCAGCCTCTCAGAGGAGCTCGTGCCCAAAGCACCAGAGCTCCCAGATAGTCAGAC
>JAWLRI010000957.1:891848-903222 GCA_034781795.1 Crypturellus tataupa | reverse complement strand
CGCGTATGTGTGGCTAAAGAGCATGCTTCTGCTTGTGTATATAAGCACGCTATTCGGGCTAAATAGACGGATCAAGGTCTAATCCACATGGAGTCTGCGTCTTTGATTCCCTCCTGATTCCTTGGGCCGGCAAGAAGTTTCCAACACATAATGGTGCTCAAAGGTGCAGATCTCAAACAAGCACGGCAATATTGAGCTAGAAAATGGGAAATTTCCCTAGGACTTTCTGTCAAAGACAGAGTAGAGACTCCTCTTTCTGTCTGAGGCACTTTCCTGCTTAATACACCAGATTGCATCAAATAAATACCTGGCTGTCATCCTCCATGGATCCTCCCAGTGAAAATGATCCTGGCCCAGCTTCTCGGGTCAGGAGCCAACAGTATGTCTGGTATGAGTTTCTTCATGGGCCCATCTGTCATCATCTCCCACACTCACCCCTAAAGGTTATTCTTGAGGTAGGAGAGAGCTAATAAGCAAGGAAACGCCTGAAACTTGGAAGTAAAAAGCTGATATTCCTCTAGCCTTATATTGGGAGCTCAGGGCATGAAAACTTCTGACTTGCCCACATCACAAGCATTTGCTGGGCAAATTCTAGTCCTTATGGTCCAAACTGATCCATGGGATGGTGGGACATTGCCTGGGAAGGGGGACAAGGATTCGCTGGCTGCTTTTCCTGATTTTACAAGCCCTAGGTCTTCACCGGACATTGATGAGTCCAGGGCAGATGTCAGTGGGTTTTTGAGGGAGGTTCTGGACAAGGTCCCCAGGCTGGTGGCCCTTGTCCTGGGAGAGGCAGTGGGCTGGGAGTTGCCATGGCACCAGCAGTTGCTGATGGCAGGCACACGAGGGAGGGGAAATATCAGCTTTCCAGGCCTGGTTCCTCATTTCTTCTGACCAGAAGACCCTGGTCAGCCCTCCAAGGTCATGCAGCAAAAAGGCAAGTGCAATTCTGTGACACAAGCACACACAGTACTCTGCAAAGGGCATATAGCAGTGCAGCAGATGGACGTGGCGTCCCGGGCAGCTACACAAACACAGCACAAAGCATCATCATTTTATAGATCAGTTAAAAGAATAAATAATTCTATGTTTTTGGCATAAATATATATTTATGCATACACACACACATATGCCAATATTTAGAGTAAAGCATATAAGCTACCTGTCTGGTCTTGGCCCTTTCATGATGGGTGTGTTGTCCCAAGCACCTTCGGTTGCTCCAGTGGTCTCTGATTTGTTACTGAACAGTCCAACACTGCTGCCCTGGAAATCAGACTTTGATTTGGTTGTACAGAGGCAGTCAGCAGTAAAATATTGCATGAAAACAGCCATTCTTTACCCCAATAGCCAAGGTTTTTTAGGGAGATGAAGCGAAGATAGGGGGTAAAGGCAGAGCAGAGTTAATGGCTGTTGTTTAGGTCAATAAAGTATCGATTCCATATTTTGCGGGCTAAAAGGTTGACCTTTTAAAGGGCAATTAACGCCTGCAAAATTTGATTTAGGAAAAAGGGAAGAATTTCAATTTAATTTTCATTTCCTATTTCGTCTGGGAGAAATTTGCAAGATTGCAGATGCCAAAGATGCTTTTTTCCTCTTCTCTAAGCAGGGAGGAGGGTTTTCTCCCTGGGTTTTTACCCACCCAGGCATGTGCTGTGTCCTGGCAATTCCCATTTTCTTTCCCCATAAGGAAGACCAGTTAAAAAGGAGGCACACGGAGGCTCCCTGTTCCCTCCGCTCCTTCCCTGTGCTGATCTCTTGGGAAAACCCTGCAGATGAGAGAGACCATCACTCCATGACCCTTTTAGCCTTCAACTATCTGCTCGTGGTTGGTGGGGCATAAAATGAGCAGAGTCTTCCCCAAACCAGCCCACTCCATAGTCATCCTCATCTTGTGCAATTGTTGCACCGCGTAATGCAGAAGTTGAAAAGTTTCTGAGCTGGCACCACCACTTGCAGCTAGTGGTGTTTTTTTCCAGGGCCAGTTGGGAAGTACCACTAGCACCGGGACAACTCCAGTTTGCAAGCAGTCTTGGGGCATCTCCATTCCCACCTTAGTTGCCCTCTGGATACTCGAAGACCTGCTTTTCCTGCAGCGCCATCAGATTTTGTGCATTCAGCAGCACAAAACGGATACAAGGAAGACTGAAGTCTACCATTTACTTTGCCAAGACAGCTGGCAAAAGTGATGTACAGCTGAGCGTTTCATCATGTCTGCCAAGATATATTCATTTTGGATTAATTTTAAGACAGTTTTTAAAGTGATAATGAAGGATTATGCAGTGTGCTTCAGCAGCATTAAAAAAAAATATACTATTTTTTTAAATCTCTCATTCAGATTGCTCCAGTTTGGCAGCTCAGGGGTGTAGTTGATTTGCGATTTGGAGGGAATCACCGATAATGACATTTTCATTTATCTAAGTACATGGAAGTGCTGGTACAATCTGCGGGTGGTAGCAGAGCCTGCGATATTAAAACATGGCTACTTGAAATAATTCATTTGCAGTGAGGCTATATAGACTTAACATATGAAAAGCATCCATCCAGCAAAAACATAGCATCTATGATTAAATGCTTACAGGCTTTTCATGCTGTAGGCTCAGCTGGAGCCTTGCAATTCAGGGTAACTAACTGCTCTCAAAGAGCAACGTACTTATAACAGTGTCGCTCCTGAGCGGTTGCAAATCTTTCCAGCTGTAGGAGCTCACCAAAGGAGCACAGACAAGGGATGTCAAGTCCTGCAGATAGCGACACACATAGCTATCCAGTTTATGTTCTCACCACTTAGGAGTGGGTCAGCAGAGGGTTATTTCAGCATTGCCTTTGCATCCCATAGCACCACGTTGTCCTGTTACCGCATGCTCCTGGAGAACCATTGCACCTGAAGGCAAAGATGGACGTGCAGCTCTGCAGGTACATGCCCACAGCCTAAGTGAAGGTTGCAAAGCCTCGCCGAGCTAAGTCCAAATTAATTGCCAGCCTCATCCAGAATAACCCACTCAACTAACCTTGTGGAGCTAGGACGCTCTTCCCCACAGAGTTTAGTCCCAAGGGATGTCTGCAAGATGCTGAGAGGCCAGGGCCACATGGGTGCTGCTAGAAGATGGCCAGGACATCTGGTAGGAGCCACAGCCAGAGCAAACTATTAAGAATTCTTTGACAATAAGCCGTACTGGCTGCCCTAAAGTCAACTCTTCATGGTCAAGACTGAACAGTGAACAGAGACTCTCCTTCCACCTACTTCCTTGCTCACATGAAGCACGACAATTAGCCCCAAACTCTCAGATCCACAAGGATGTCTGGCAGAGATGAGCAGAATCTACAGCCCTGTCTAACCACTTGACTGCAACTTGCACAAGGAGGATATAAACATATTCCTCCCCTTCAAATGACAAATGACAGTTTACTGACAGAAATGTTAAAAATGGATTGGTTCCCTTATCATGCTGCTGAAAACAATTTTATGGATTATCTGTCTTATGGTCAAAGGGGAAAGAGCGCTCAAGAGTCTGAGGGTGTGAGTACATTTGATAGAACATCTACCACAATGTTAGCCTGAGAAACCTCCAAAATAAAGAGCCTTAATGCAACCTCCAGTGCTGCTGAAAGCTCCCCCAATGGAACAGTTCTAGGAAGATTTGCACCCCAATCTAGACTTTAGCATGATATAGATTTAGAGAGGAGGGGAAGAGACCACAACTGTAAAAAGTAACATACTGAATCAACATTTCTATTCTCTGAATTTTATAATTCAACCAAGGCAAGTGCATGTAGTTATCAGTTGCACAGCTGTTATCTTATGGACCAAGATGGAAACATTTGTAGAGTCTACTGAAAAATCAACACACCCCAGTCCAACAAAACGGCAACAATTCAAGCACACAGAATGATGGGGCTGTGACCCTGCTGTTTACAGCAGTAGGCATTTATGCAAGATCACTTGAGATACTTGGGCACCAGTGGTACAAATTGTTAAAGCTAGCTGACTAAAGCAACCGAGGACCTGTTGGATTAGGACTGGAAATGATTTAGAGTGGCCAGGCAACTAACAAAGTGAAATCATGAAAAATGCCTGGTCTGCAAGCATATTGGCAGGGTTCTTGCCAATGGAGACCAGTTGATCAGGAGACAGTTGATTACGGGATTGACTCCAGCATGACCAAACCTAATCCCTTAGACAGACAAATCATACAACATGGGCAAGAATAACCTCAACCTCTCAGCAGAAGATGTTGTACCCAAAACGTCAGGGTTTCCAGATAGTCAGGCGGGGTGGGAGGATGTTTGCTTCTTCTTTTCCTGTTTAACTTGTAGATCAACAACCTAGCAGACCCATTGACAACAGTGTGTGTAGTTCCTGTAGCTTGTCTCACACACTCTTCTGTTTTAGGCTAGTAGGGCCTTACTTTTTCATATCCTCAAATCTGGAAGATTTTTGGACTGCTTTTACCCAAGTTGAGGACACCTGACTCATCTGTGAGAAAGCAAGGAAAAAAAAAGGCTAGTTTGCAAACAAACATTCCATTTTAAGGCTACGACCACCTGTGGAAAGTGCAGAGGGAGCTGGCAAGAGTTTTCCATTAGATGGGAATTAGCATGGTATTGCAGCAGGACACATCCCTTCTTTCCTTCTTTCCCCACGCTCAGATTTAAGGCATTGTCTACTTAATAAATGAAATGTGGGTCTTCTTTATTGTAAATCACTGTGAAGGTATAAAATCTTGTGCACGCAAGCGTCAAGACTGGCTGGCCAAACATCACTGTGCCGCAGCTACTACATCAAACAAATACCACTGCTGACTGTATTTACTTGTTTAAAATGCTTTTTTTTTTTAAATTAGCATAATAAATTTTCCACACAAAGTATGAAAAGGATCCCTAAGGTGATACTTTACAGATCTGAAGCAAAACAGAATATTTGTGAACATGCATGCCACACTGCAGACTTCAGGACATGGCTGGACCTCTATAGCGCTCAAACACCTGCAAGAGCCGATCAGAGCCACCTGCTTTCTGCATGGATCTGCACTGCTGCAGCTTTGCCTTGCAGCTCCAGCTGTTCCAAAGCAGTTGGGCTCCATCAGCCTTGCCTATTAATTAAATGCACGAGAAAATTATGCGATCGCAACAAACCTGTTCCTTCTGCTCTTCAATATCACAGGAACGAGGGGACGGTGAGAAATAATTCACAATGTGTTTCCTGCGTGGATCCAGCAGCCAGTTTGACCTATCTTATCAGATTCCTGCTTCTATTCTTTGCTATAGAAAAAGTCCTTTCAAGGAAAGCTGGGTTCGCTCCGGTTTTGCACCCTGGGGCTAAACACCTGCTCCATCTGAGCCCTTTTTTGGGAAGCTTCTCCTGAAGGTGGTGGGTGGCATTACGGGGTGCAAAAGTGCATCTTCAGACTGACCTTTCCAGAGACTGCACAGCTCTGCTGACTCCAAAGCTCTTTGGCTTTGAGAAAGAGAGAAAATTACAGATCATCACAGTTACCAAGACAAGTTGTTTCCCTTTGACGTTTGGAGTCAAAAAAAAAAAAAAAAAAAAAACCTAAAGATACAACAAACATATGTGCAGCTCGGGCATGGTTCAATCATTTCTTGTGTTTTACTAAGAAAAACCAGCAGCTCCACTCTTGCTATTGCCCCATCTCCAAAGCTTGTGCCATTTCCAAGTCCTAAATGCTCTGGTGTTGTGCATGCCTCTTTGCAGTCATATTTAAATGAATATGGATTTTTTTTTCTTTTTTTTTTCTGCTAAGCTAGCATTTCCATGGATTTCCACCTTTAAATTAGCAGGTAACAGTACAAGTCTAGCATAACCTTCAGAGAAAAAGAGTGCAAATATAATTCTATTTAAAGCCACTCAGGACTGTCTGAAAGCAAGTGCACCCTGTGCTTCAGCTCTATAAGCAGGACATGCTAGGGCAGGCAATGAATATAGGGATTCATCAATATACATTTAGGAACAGTCTTCCCGATCTCTGTGCTTTGGCATGCAACATGCTGGTGACAGGCCTGCACTCAGCAGCACTGGGATGACAACAGTGCCTGCATCCCTGCGCAAGCGACTATTGCCAGGAGCCTCTCCAGGGATAAAAAAATAAAATTAAAAAATGCCATTTGGAAAAATGAGATGTTCTCTCAAAATCAAGTCAGTCCATTTCTTTTGCTCTTCCAACTGCAGAGAGTGTTTGGGGATTATTTGCTTTAAGCCAGGTATGTCAGAAAAGGACACTTCCAAAAACAACAACAGTTTTCTACATTCAGAGAAATTTACACTTCCGCCCTAACCCTGCAAGAGTAAACAGGGAACTTTCAACATGGCGTTTTGCCTGGGGATCCTGAGCACACACTGCCACCACGACACATGTTTTTACAGGACGTTGGACTATTTTACAATCTGATAACCATTTTCTTTGGACATTCGTGCATGCGCTCAACTTCCCAAGGTTCACTTCGCTCTGAGCACAAGGGCTTCTAGCTCTCCAAAGAGTATTTGCCAAACCAAGAAAGACTCGCTATTGAAAACTCTCCCGCCAACTTCGTGGCATCAAAATGGGGTGTTTTGCATGTGTCTGCAGAGCTAATTTGGTAAATAAGCCGTTTGCTAGCTTGCTGGCATGATAAGGGGGACACCAATTTGGAGACCGCAGCCAGGATGGTGCCACCCAAAGCAAGAGTAGTCCTGGGGCAGGAGTCACCCACCGCAGGATCCAGCAGAGCTTGACCCAAAGAAGCTGCCTCGCTTTAAAGAAAGGAAAAGACAAACGCTACTTCCAAATCACAGCTTCCCCCATCTCCTTCTTCATCTACCCAGGTGAAGCTGAAGGAACAGTTGGCACTGTTGGGGGTAGTATAATCACACCCCATGTGTAAGGCCTCATCTTCATCAAACAAGCTCGAGGTTAGGGGACTATAAATACAAACATGGCCTACAAGGCCAAGTCCTTGTGGTCAAGGCGCTGGAGCTGCACTGTCCGCAAGCAACGAGCTTGGCTCCCCGTAAGCCTTGGGGTTGGAGGGACCAGGTATTATGTGGGGTTGGGCTGGGATTTCCGTAGCTGGATGGAGCCAAAGTGGCCTGGCTGCAGTGGTTGCCCCTTCAGCCCGAGTCCATGGTGAAGAGCTGGATGTCACGGGGGTTCCAGTACAGGGCCACGGCTGAATTGTAAACCAAAGACCAGACATAAGGGATGAAGAACTCCTCTGGCTGCTCCTCTTCCATGTACTTGAACTTCAGCTCAGGAAATTTCTGCAATGAGAAACAAGAGCCCATTGAGGGGAGGTTTGCAAACACACAGCCCACACAGACTCTGGAGAAAAAAATAATGCAAGGAACTGAACTATTAGACTTGCAAGAAAACATTGAGCATTTAGGATAAAGAGATTATTTACAATTCCACCTTTGAGCCGGATGCTACACTAGTACATTACATTTTGTCCTTTGACTGTTGGTCACACTTCTTACCCCTGGATTCATCCTCAATTTGTCTGTCAGCGCAGACTGCAAACGTGAATCCTTTACAGAGGTCTTAAGGAAAACTTATTTACAGTAGCCCTGCTACAGGTTTCTTGCTTGTGCACGTACAGACCTGCTTATTTCAGTCCTCTCTAAAAAGGATTCTGCTGTGAATTGCACTCAGCTCCCCAGGAGGAGACACCTTTGGAAAGGTCCTAAACACACACACAGTTTGCAACATGTTTTCAAAAAAGCACAACGTAACGGCAAACTCTTTTTTTTTTTTTTCTCTTATTTCTCCTTGACTTTCTCAACATAGAAGTTTCCAGGACAGAAGATCTCTTTTCCCAGGAAGCAGCGGGGAAGGACAGAAGCATGGTCAGACCTGTGGGTGGGTTCTGGGAGATGCTATTTACAGCTTTGCTTACAGGTTCCTCTGCAACTTGGGTCTGTGTTTTGGGGCAGAGCTGAGCCTATTTTTACATCGAACTATTCAATCATATCGACTGCTTATAAATGTTGCCTGTGTCAAGAGCTTGGCAGAGCCTCAGAGAAAAGCCGTGTTAGAATGATCACTGGGGTAAGATAAAACATGGCCCATTTTATTATTTATAAGGCTGTGGCTAAGACTAAGAATAAACTCAACAGTGTGATATGATCAGAACAAGCGCGGCACTGGCTGAGAATCCTCTCTGTTCATTAATAATGGAGGGAAACCCTATCACTTTCTCGCATTCACTGTGCTCCATTTCCCTGGGCTGGGGTACAAAACCCTTCTAAGGGGCATTTCAGGGCCACTTGGCTTTCTGGGTAACTCCTTTAACTTTTGCACACCCAGCCTATTTGTATTTGTGGGTGCATCACTGAGTTTTGTTTCCTTAGTGTGACACACTGAGTCTGTGGCACAGAAGTTCTCCCATCACTCTTGTGTGTCCCCAAGCCATTCTTCTCTATGACCTCTCTCCCACTGTCTGTTCTGACCATGCTGTTCAACCTTCCACACCATTTGCTTCCTCAGTCTTAGTTCCCCACCAAACACCCTCTGCCACTCCAGCCCTCCTCTGGGATTCCACTGGGATTCCTTTGGCAAATTCAGCCTCATCCCAATCCAGACCTTACGTGTTTTATTTATATATATATATATATATATTTATATATATATAAAAAATACGCATATGTATTATTTTTTCTTTAAACTAATATCCTACCTCGTTTATCCGCAATGTAATCTTCCCCACTTCCCTCCTAAATGCTTCCTGACTTGTGGTCAGTGTAGACAGGAACGTGTTCAGTTCAGCCTTGCATCAGCAGAATGAATGGTTAAACCTCACGATTAAACCACTGTAACATTACCTAGCAAAAAAAAGCCCTTACACAGCTGTCATTCTTCACCCTAAAGGTGACTGCATGCATGGAGCAGTCCTGCAGAGACTGAAGGGAAAAAAGTGATTAAAGATGCTAATCGCAGAGGAATTAGACACCAATAGCTTTTTTTCACCTTCATAGCCATAGCGTATTACTACTGGTTTTGCAAACACTTGTGGCACCAGTCCGGGACCACTTGGGACTCTTATGCAGCTTAATAAATATCATCTTTAGCTTTAAAGCAATAAGTAAAAGTGTTTTATTAGAAATTCCAGTAGCTACATCAGAGGTGCTGAGCTCTTACCATGCCGTCGTCTCTCTGCCTGAAGGGTTGCATAAAATAAGCTAGATAGCTTCAGTATGTTCAGGCGATAACTGTCATGTATTTTTTTTATTATTATGCTTTTCTTCAGACAGAACAATGTTGTCATCTCTTGTGATCACACTGTAGTGATTTAATAATTAACGTTCAATTAACGACAGTCAATCACTGTAATCACCTTGGACTTAATCCCACTCAGTGTTTGTCTCAATTGTGCTGCAGGTTGGGAACATACAAAGGATAACAAGATTTTAAGGAGAGCGATAAGAGGAAGATGAGTGACAATAATCTTAAAATCATCACATTCAAACCACCTCAAAATGTTTCCGACTTACTGGACTGACTTTAAAACACTTTAGACCAGCAAGCATTAAACACCATGCGAAAAGTTTTAGCAATGACATGAAGCTTTAATATTTTTGACATATGGTAGGTCAAGGTAAGTTGAAACACAACTCTGTGCCATTTCCCTTTGGCACGTGCTGCTTCCAAACAAACAAACTGAAGCCCTTGCCTGTGCTGCAGATGTGCAGGAGGTGACACTGCATCAATGTTTCAGCAGAGCTGTAAATCAACCAGGTCACAGGAACCTCAGACCACACCTGGAAAACACGGGGGACAGCACCAGTGACATGTTCATGCTTTGGGTTTGGGATTTTTTTTTCCTTTCCTTTTTTTTCCCCACTAAATACCACAGCTAACAAAATACCCCAAATAGCAAGTCAAAGCAGCAGTAAATAGCTCCAGCGGAGCCATTCTTTGCATTTGGACCCAGCCATGGCCCGAGAAGAGCTACCTCCAGCTAGTTTCCAACAAACCTTCCCAAGACCCATGCTTGCTTGATGCTTCAGAGTCCAACGTAGTGCTAGGGTTGAATGGCAGACTTTAAATAGACGATGCTTATCAGCTATGGTGAATCAACCTACCACAGCAACCTACCTTGTTTTCTTCTGCCAGACCAAAATCTTTGCAGACTGAGCTGTCAATCAGATGGTTCAATGAAAAACCACAGGAAGACTGATGAACAGATGTAGAGCTGAACTGCAATAACTGCCACCACAAGAGTTCAACAACATCATTTTTTCTTTTCTTTTCAGTTAACGATTAGGGAGATAGCATCACAACCAGCCAGCAGCACCTGGCACAACTCCAGACAGCCTGGTGGCATTAAAGCTCAACTGCTTTAGCTGTACATTGAGAAAAACATAAACCCTTCCATCACAAATTAAACATTAGAGCTGCTGGGAGGCTGCAATGTCATGTCAATGGATGGTCTCCAGTCCATGATAATACATAAGCAATGGGGATGGAGCAGCTTTGAGAAACATTTTTGAGCAGGTCATCTGTGTCTTCAACTTTTCAGTGATCTAGATATTTTACCTAATTAAAGAAATGGGATGGTTGGTGTGGAAAAGAAAGAAATCAAAGGATTGGATTAACATAAAATTGGAGAATCTTCTTTTCCTCGAGTACTCTGTACAAAACTCTTGCTTCTGAAACAGCAAGCCAAGACAAGGTAGTATTTTCAAAAGCACACAACTGCTTGAGGAGAAAAGTAGCACTTCCAAAAGAGTCTTTTGCATATTGGAGTCAAATTCTCATTGACTTGCTACAAATCAGAAGCTTCAAAATCTTCCTGAGCAAGTTGTATGCATTTGAAAAATCTTACTGTGAGCCTTGTTTGGTACCCTAATGACATGCTGGCAAATCATGTGTTTCATAAAACTGTAGCTAAACAGTAATAACATGAGGTTAGATTCACACAGTAACGACTCTTTGGTATAGGTGCCCTAATGAGCATTTATGCCAAAGTTGGTAATTACGGCACAGCAAGGCTTAGTTCTGAGGCCTGCCTCACACTGAAGAGACCGAGCTGTAACTAGTTGGGGCCGAGAACAAACATCTCCATTTGTCTGCAAAATCCATGGTGCAACTTTCAGATCTCATCATCCAAATCCTAATCTGCATCAGATTAATGACCAAGAGTCTTGAAAACAATTCAGCCTCACACCTTGTACCTTGTTCCTGATATATACACATACATATAGAAACATTTATAGAAATATATATACATGTTCATAGATAAGCAAGCATATACAAGCATTTAAATACTCTGAGAGCGTCCAGTTTTCCACCATTTCTGGAAAACATTTGTGATTACTTGTTCTAAAACACTGGCAGGTCTAGTTTTGCAAATATTTATTTCTTCATGGGAGAAAAATCCATTT
>JAWLRI010000957.1:839311-855982 GCA_034781795.1 Crypturellus tataupa | reverse complement strand
ATTTAAAAAATGAACAAAAAGCTCCTCTACTTCCCAAATTAACTACCCACCCCAGCAAGCCTGTGGACTTTGCTGACCATAGTTCCACATGCAGGAGCTTGCGCTTTCCCCTCTCAATACTTATAGTCTCCATGTGCCTCTCTAGTGAGGCCAGGCTGATTTTCACCTCATTTCCCCCCTCTTTTTTCTGTGACCCAGCTGGTTCCTGTTAGCTAGAACACAGTTCAGTCAGACTTCAACTTTTATCCCCCTCCAAGCTCAATAGGTTGTAAGAGAAGCAGACATCCCAATGTCAATTCTCCACGTGGGACACCAGGTAATCTCCACTTCTGTGTGTCCTTTCATCCCCTAAAGAGGGCATTTTGCAAATGACAGTCCTTATTCCAGAAGAACTTCTCACAGAGGGGATCAAAAACTTGGAAGAGAAGGGTATGGCAATGGTACAGGACACAATTTAAGGGCCCACTTGAATCCTCTGGAAGAACCACGGGGTGGTCAGGTCTGCAGAGGTGCCTGCGTTACTCCCTGCGCACACTTCTGCCAACCTCCCAGACTTCTCATACGCTTTGGACACACTCTGCTTTGAAAAGCAGTAATGCCCACTTGTATCTGAATCACAGGCTCCAGCGCACTGAGCAATCTTTGTTAATTCTCCCCAAGAAGAAGGGGGAGAAGTGTATAGTATTATAAAATCTCTGCTGAGCGCTCTTTGTTCTGGAGCGAGACACAGCTGGAGCCAGAAACCATTACCCTAATTATGCCTCACAGCTCAGCTGCTGTTAATAAAACAAAGACAGCTGATGGCTTGATTACCCTGGGATTCAAATTTGTTGTTCCCCTCCTGTGATCCTAGAAACTCTGGCCCTTGTTTTGAGCAGGTAGATCTACCAGATTGCAGAGCAATTTTCTCTAGAAACTGTGAAGCACCAAACAAGGGAGATACAGACTGATTACAGCTGCTTGAAGTTGCTTTTGGGGTTTTGGGGGCTGTTTTGCTTCAAACAACAGAAGTGTAGAAATCAGTCAAGTAAGAATTCAGGTGGCCTTCCATAAGCTCCTTACAATAACGTCAAGTACCAGAATAAGAGAGGACTTGACCACCTTTGGCAGACAGGTAGATGTATTTGGTAAGTCCCAGTCTTACCGATTAGGGTACCGTATCTCGACCCACGAAGGAAGGGAGGAGGAAGATGTGTGGAGTTCATGAGCCAGGCCAATGCAGACAGGAACCAGAAATGATGCAGCAAAACTGCATCAACAGATTGAGCGTGACACTGGGAGATGGCCAAAGATTTGGCACAAAGTCTGGGATAAATTGCTGGTAGGGGACACACAGCGTGTACAGGAATGACGGAGTTGCCTACAGACTTGGAAATGAGAAAGTTTCCCGTGTTTCACCACTTCTCTGTTGTGTCATTACTGGCGAAACCTTCCCTCAGCCAGGCAGGCTGGTACAGAGACTGCATCCCACTGCTGTTCCCTGGCCAGCTCAAGTCCTGCTAAACCACAACAAAAACACCATTGCACATTAGGCTTTTAATCCGAAGGATAAAATACTATCGTAACGCATAATGTAATAACAGGCTTTTAATCAAAGGGATACAATGCTATAAAGCAAGCATCCCCTACATTGTCAAGTCCAACCCTCCAAATCTTAACCTGCTTTTGAAAGATTTTTCTGTAAAACATTTTTTTTTGTGGTAAACCAGTCTTTGTTGAGTTGGATTTCATACACAATAAAACCAAGTGAGGTTTTCAGTATTTTCAGGAGGGAGGGTTATACAGAGGACACACTAGAAGAGGTATTTGCTTTTTACCACTCTGTCGGTAATAAAACCAAAGAGCGGGAGCATTTTCCTTCCCACTGCCCAAATTCCCTTCTTCGTAGCCAAAGGCCAAACACTTTACCTCGTTACCTGCTCAAATATAAAAGATGCAAATGAAAGCTTAACACAATTTTAAAAATGGCATGAATTTGTGCCGTTAATATAGTGAAGACCTCTTAATGAAACCTCTTCTCCGGACTGATGTTCAAAATCATTCTTGGTAAAGCTTTTCCCCTCTGCCCTCAGAGACTCCGCTTTAGTACTTTTGTTTCATAGACAATAAATTTATAGAATATTTCCAAAGATGAAAAGTGTTGTGAGGAAGCTAGAGTAACATATATGGATTTCAAAGATGCGTTTTAGGTCTCGGAGGGTTTCTTTTTTTAGATTCTGAGGGAATATCAACAGCATCCATCATTTTGCCTGTCTATTGTTTCCTATAGCGATGTTCTCAAGTACAGAAATGTTCGTTTTGATTTACTAGAGCATCCACCGAGCGGTGGAGCTATCAAGGACAAGATGTTTTCTCCACTTGGATGCTTTCGGTGCAAACTCAAGTGCTGCGAGGCCCCTACGCGTCCCCGGCGCCGTGTTGCTGCCTGACACCACAACTCTTAACCCTCTCCCTTTGCTAAAAATAACAGGGCGATTCACGGCTGCCTCCTCTGCCCACACTTTTCAAGGTTAACGCTGCAAAAAGAGAAGAATAACTTGGCACCAAATTAAAAAAGTTTGGATTCCTTTGTCTTCCTCTTTCTTTTTTTTTCCCCCCCTTTGTAAAGTGATGAAAAAAGAAAGACACTTACATATTTTGACACATGCTATTTCACATTTCCAGCCTAGTTCCTCGCAGATAGAGTAACCTGCCGTATTCACGACACAGCGAAAGGGAGGAGGCAGGGTAGGAGAAAACAAACCTCTTGTCATAAAGTGCTACAGGATTAGCACTTCATCTAAGCAGATTCCTTAGGAAACCATAAATCACAGCTGGGATCGGCGGCCAGCGGTCACACTCCCGTCCCGCAGCAATCGCGAGGCAAAGACGACCCTCGCTGGAGCTTCTGACCCGCTGCTCCGGCTGGCTCCGCAGCAAGAGAAATGCAGGTCTGTCAGCACATTGCAAGTACGTGCAGGGGAAAATTATATCCGATTAATCTGGAAACAAGAATACGTTCAAAGGGCTGTCAAGCTTTCAAGGTCCTCTGCTGCCGCGCTCCCTTTTTCAAGTTTTTTTTCAGATAAGACTTGGTAGCGTTTGAGGGCGGGTGGGAATTGTTAAAAGGCTTTAGCCAGGCTCTAGCAATTAGCAGGATCAAGGCTTTTCCATCAGCATTTTAAGGAAAGCCATGAAAGATTAGTTATAATGTTCACTGCAAGTCCAGCAGGGCTTGAAGCAAAAGTTGCTATTGCTGAGCCAAACCAAAGCCATCAATTTTAAAAACTAGCAAGGAAATATCTTTGGAGAATTAAATTCCTCATAGGAAACTGCATGAATTTGATCCTTTAAATCATTAAACTATTGCTCCTGATTTCTATCAGACTGTTTTGCAAACAAAATTCTCGCAGCTCCTCATTAAGCCTGTTGAATGACACCGTATCTACCACAGGCTCATAGAGGTCTTAGGAAATATGAAAGTAATGAAAGCCAATGAGTTCTCATCATGGTCACAAAACACATTCATCTCTAGTAATTACCAGCAAAGAGTTTCTGCCAAATTCCTGACACATCTGAGACTAGTCACCAAATTACAGACTACCTCTGAAACAGAGGCATATAGATAGTTTACAGATGAGACATTTCTGTAGTAGACCAGCACAGGAAGGATAGAGTTGTTCTTTGTTCGCCATCCAGGGGAAGCAGATCCCATTTAGCTAAACAAGATGCCTGGTATCCTCTTAAGATGACTTTCTGAAATGAAAAGTAAATTAATAGAAAACAAAAGGCATTTTGATTTCAGTTTCTTCTGCACGGCATTAGCTGCACCCATATGTTTTCAATCAGCTGGCAATGGCAATTTTTAGCTTATTTATAAAAACCTAGAGGAGGAGGAGGATGTAAGTAGCTTTCAGTGGAAGTAACAGTCAAGCTAGTGATGTCCCTTAAAAATTATTACTAACATGAGAAACACCAGTCACTTGTCCTGTATACCATAAGTATGAAGAACGGGTTATTCCCTTTTCCTTTACAGCAGAACATCACATTGTCCTTAGTCTTCCTTCAGTTAATCAGCACCGAGTCCACTTGTCCTGTAAGTTTTATACAGATCCACATTCTCCCCTAAATTCATGGTGCTGGCCCACAGCTTTCTGCATGGTGTCTAAAACCAGAGTTATTTGTCCACCACATCACTGCACGAGCAGGCTGGAAGGACACCTCTAGGTTATGCTTCTTTTCTGTACCCACGCAGGACTGTAGCAGATGCATCTTTCCACTTGCACAGTTAACTACTAGTTACTATTTTCTCCCTGCATTTTCCAACCAATTTTACATCCACCTTTTGGTATTTTTACCTCTTCTAGGCTTCCCTATTTGGCTTATGAGAACATTGTATGCAACAGAGTTAAAAAAAAAAAAAAAACTAAAGATATGTCATATCTACCTTTATATGTTCCTGACAAAGCAACCTGGCAAGTTTTTAATGTCACAAAATCATTACAGATTGTGGATATCCTGCATTTCAGACAGTTATCTTTAACAGAGGCTATTAGCATACTATATGGGTAGTATCCCTATATGAAATACAAACATGGACTACAGTTTAGGGTAAGATATTTTTATGCCCAGTGTTGAGAAGGATTTTGCTGAAGGCTTCCACCTGATGCTGCCAGCACAGTAGAAGGGACCACACTAGATCACAGAGGGATGCACATGATTTCTGCAGCTGGGTTAGGCCAGCAGTATCCGACGAGGATAATCATGCTCACATTTCTGCTCGATGGTGAGGACAATCCAAATGTTCCCAACTGGGCATCGAGCAGCAAAACGTAATGATGGGCAGGATCCGCAGCACAGAACTGAGCAGAGCTGCTTCAGAAAGGTGGCTTCTCTTCTCCTCCCACCCATTACCCAAGGTAGCAACCATTTACCTACCAGCTACAAGCTTTAGGACCATCCCTGGGCCAGAGGGGCAACTTCGCAATGCCCTGAAACCCAGCTGAGCTCCCTGATGCATGGGAAGCTGGCTAATCCATCTCCCTTCGAACCGCCAGCTTTGGTCAAACCAAGAGCCTGGCTGGCTTCCCATTCAACTGCTGACCCTCGGCTGTGCTGGATGTTTAAAGAAAGATGCAAGAGGAAGTCAAGAATAGCAAAATCTTCCCCAGGAGTAAGTATAACCTCGCAGCTTCCAGCAATATGCAATTTAGGAATTTCTTGAGCCAAACAGTGGAGCCACATTTTTGTGCTTTACAGTCTTTAAAGGATTTTTTCGTTCTCCATGAGTTTCTGAGCCTTTTTGGAGCACATTTTCACTTTGGACATTCACGACATCCTATGGGGGCCATGCAGGTGAATGGTTGGTTCTGTACAGGATGGTGGCAGTGCTGAGGGCATGTATGAACTGCAGGACGTGACAGGGTAGCAGAGGAGCTGGCTGAATCTCATCTGTTATTCAGATCTGCAAGCCTGACAGCTCTCACCACTTGCCAGCTGGTGACAGGTACATTTAAAAAAAAAAAACAACATTTTTTTGACATCCTCGCTTCTCTAACAAAGGAGCTATTTTAAAATTCAAAATTCTCCCTTGGAAAGCTTTAAATAGTTTCAGAATGTAACTGGCATTATGCTGTAACCCAATATTATCTCCTATCTCCTACAGGAATGAAGAACGTGGTCATCTGCACTGCACCACATTCCTGCTTTACACAACTTGAAGATAACTTGTCCCAGCCATGCAGGCAGTGTCTAAATGCCTGTACTCTGCAGCTGCCAAAAGCTTGGGAGCTTTGAGCTGTAATCCTCCAAGCTCCGAGTTCTTGCAGGACCAGAAAAGATGAAGTGAGAACAGAAGAGGAAGGGCCAGGGACAAACAGGATTGAAGTCAAATGTTTTTGTCAAGAGTACAAGCTACTTCCCCTTATGGGGCATCAGAAAACTGTCAATCCTCTGTACTATTTTAACATAAAAGCCAAACGAAACAGAGAACCTCTACAGATTTGTATTCACATGGAATAAGCAAACTATTCACTGCAGCAAGAAATTTATCACCCAGTTCAGCTCATGCTTCCAATATCTTGCATCCAGTGGTCACGGCGTGACCTCAAGTATTGCTCAGCTCTGCAAATACTGACTAGAAGAGAGAGAAATGCTTGTTGCACTTCAAATCTGTTATTTTCTAGCAGGGATCATCACTCGCTTCTCAATATAAAAATTAAAGCCAATATTAGACGGTACAGAAATTACTTCATAACTGTTTTCAAAAGCCACCTTCTAATATGCCATCAGTCAAGAGCTTAGGCACATGAAAGATTTGCCTCAGGTTGGGAATTTCTTCCCAAAATCAACCTTGAATGAGTCTTGGGTCTACTGAGTAAAGATGTTTCCCAGAGTAAGTCACAGTTACAGCCCAGAAAACAGGGGAGAGAAACTCAACATTTTAGTAAGTTCTAAAAGAAACTGCTAAGAGACAGTGAATATTTTCCACCTCTTGAAAGGATCAACAACAAAGTATAAGCACCCTTTAAATAACATATTGCTGACCAGATCTATATTTTGCATTATGTCCTGGAAGGAAGGGTGAGTTCGAAACTGCTCAAACAGACCCTGCTTGTAAAGCACCGCGTACACCAAGTTCGGGTTGTGGTGGAGGGAATTGGTCAAGCAGGAGTTGATGATCTCCAGCATCATTCGGATCACCTCCTCGATCACGTTCAAGTCCTGTGCCTTTAAGGAAGGAATAAAAGGTTAGCGTGCCCTTTTCCATTGTAAAATATATTAGGTAATAAAGATGGGGCACAGGTAATTATTACTAATGGAGCTATTAGTTGGCTAACATCTCAACGGCGAACAAATCTGGCATTCCTGAATGTCTGGGAAGAGATGTGTTTACTCCTGCGACTACCACACTTGAAACCAGAATATAAAGCAGCCATTTAGTTCTTAGGTCGAGTCTCTCAACAGGAGCCATCTTCTTGTCCAAAAGAGCATTAACATATTGTAGGTAGTCAAATTCACAGAGAGTTACATGAATTTAATCTTTCAGCCCTTCCTGTGCTAAATAAAAGCATTTTGGTCTATGTTTAATTTACTACATATTCAGGTCAGCCCTTGTTGAAGAGTTTGGTGAGAGGTCCTCCCACGAGGCATAGGAAAAAAGAAGTCAAATCTACTTTGTCCAGTCATATGTCCAGTCCAGCTAACTTTTAGCCATAATGTTTAATTGTGGGGAAGTAGGTATTAAGTGAAAATTTGCAGGGTTTACATATATATATATATATAACCTCAAAACTAACCCAATTGCCTCTCAGTCCTACTTAGGATTGAAAGTAGGGCTGTCGCATCAGGGGCAAAGTTTGGTGATAGATATTTTGTTAAATAGATCTACTGTCACGACATGTGGTGCCATGGCCTTCTGGAAGGAAGGTGCAAACAGCGCTCTCACCATCTTGTCAGCCAGCCCACCTGGTAACACAACATCACCGAAGAGGAACACGTTCTTCTAGCTGGTATCATAGTGAAAAACTCTTCTTCCCTTGCAACACGGCTGCACTAGAGGCAGCATCACAGAATCATGAGGTTGGAAGGGACCTCTAGGGGATCATCGAGTCCAACTACGTATTCAAGCAGGGTCACCTAGAGCATATTGACCAGGACCCTATCCACATAGCTTTTGAGTATCTCCAAGAACAGAGAGTCTACAACCTCTCTGGGTGGTGGCCATGCATCCTTTGTCGGAGGAAACAGCCCGGGAGCATCTGGTCAAAGGAAAAAAGCAGCCCAGGCAGCAAGGCCAACTACTTTCATACTTTGAAGACCTGGGTCTTCACAGGATGACTTCAGTAGCCACTGACAAAGAAAACGGAAGAACTGTTCAGGGGGACATGCATGTATTTGAGGGAAGGTACAATTCTACAAACACAGGTGTGTTTACTTTGCATGCAACTTTACTGTTCACTATCTGGGCAACCTACATTTAATGCACAACTCAACTCCTGGCCACGTCCTTGTCCTCATCTTTTCTTCAACTTGTTATCTTTTAACTTCCACTCCTAAAATATTTCAAACTAGAGTATTTTAATTTTTTTGCTATACTCCTATAATGTAAGATTTCCAGTCAAACTCTCCCAGACACTGATGGAAGCTCCCTTCTTCCTGTCCTCTCTCTCCACTGTCCATACTCTACCTGGCGTTGAGGTTTCTACAACTGGGAAACAAGTTTTTAACTCCTGCACTGCACACTACTCTGTGCAGCTAATGGTGGCATGGAAATGACTCCGCTAAAACTGGTGCCCAGTTAATCAGTGAACAAAAACAGCCAGTGGACTTGAGTCCAGCTCTGCAAAATCACCCGAGTACCAAACCCAGGTGTTCAAGCTTCCAGCCCTATGGTCTCTCCTCCACACTTGCTTTTTGAGAGAATCTGTTCTGGCAATCTAGCAACACGAGCAGGAAGGACAGAAGGTGACCTCACTTTGCCAAACCTCCAGTCTGGTTATCAGGGAGATATGACAAAGATCTCACACTTCCAAGGAGAATGCCAAGATTACAGAGCTCCTTACCCTATAAGCAGGGCTCCTTTGTTTGAAAAGGAAAGAATGACCAGTCATCTAGATCCAACAGGGTGACCGAGGTGCCTATGTGCAGGACAGAAATTCAGACTGGCATTTTTGTGAGACTGCAGAAGGTGCTCCATTTTCCAGAGAATAGGATTTCAGATAGTTCCCCCACTTTTGCATTTCATCCCAGCTCAGAACTCCATTTTTTTCCAAACTGTGTTCTTGGGAACCTCTTCCCTTGACCTACTCTATAAATTTAGGCATTTAGCTCAGGTACAGAATTCTACTTTGGAAGCGAAAGGGGTACCAAGTCTCATCCCCCAGTAATTATCAAGAGCACCAAAATGACAAATTTTATACAAGTAGAAAATAATGGAAAGCCTGAACGATTTTAACACCTGTGGCCTTAGGAAAAATAAATGATTAGAGAAGGCATTCACTCAAGGTCAAGCTGAAGAGGCCAGGTTAAATGTGCTTGGAAGTTCCCATGTGAGGGGACCCACCACGGTGCTCAGAAAATGCAACAGGCACCAGCCAGGGACTTGGTGCTATGTGGACTATTCTAGAACATGATGTTTCCAAGCCACGCACAAGTGGACAACAAAAAACAAGCACTACTTAGAAGAGCTAAACCAGTCATTTTACAGGGTACCACAAAACCAGGGAGGCAACTGTTGCTAGTGAAATTGCTAGTGACATTGTTCATCCTCAGAAAACTGAAGTCGAAACTTTGTGAATCTGTGTTTTTTTCCACAAATCATGCTTGAAATATTAATGAAGTCTTCTTGCTGCTGAAAGGATACATGCTCTCTACAGACTCA
Source organism: Crypturellus tataupa (assembly GCA_034781795.1). NCBI lineage: Eukaryota > Metazoa > Chordata > Aves > Tinamiformes > Tinamidae > Crypturellus > Crypturellus tataupa. The sequence goes on along the minus strand of JAWLRI010000957.1, from coordinate 846,621 downwards.
CTATTTCTCATTGAAATTAAGTAGCATTCCCTAGAGCTATGTGAAGATTTTGTTTAGCTTGACTGGTTTAACAGGAAAGGACAAGTTCCACATGCAACATTAACTCCACCATATAAAGATAAATAGATCATTATGGCATAGTTTTTCATTAACAGAACCTGTCTACCTTTAGTAGACTTCAAGGACTTTAGAAATGTTACTCAAGAGAAAAAGTTTCTGATTCAAGCATTGCACATACAACTTAGCTCTAAAATGTCACCTGCAAAATCATTAAGAAGCATTATGTAATAACTAATGGTATATGAGCTGAACTTCTACATTTCCTAATTCTTTTTAAAAATTACATAGCAGGTCTTATATAACTTTCACATAAGGTTTCACATCTTTGCATTTAATATGCAAGTGCTACTTAATGAAATCTCTAGACCTAAAAGTATGTTCCTTAAAGATGACTTCTGGACAAGCCTCCAAAGCAAACAATCCTCCTAAAAGAAATACTTGGCATCTTTTGAAGCAGGCTACAGTTGATAACAAAATCCCAGATGTTTGTGTTTTAGTATTAGAATTCCAGATTTAAGAATCCTTATTGTATCAGTCCTTATTATATCATACCCATTTACAATGGATTGCCATTCTTCTTATTCCATGCAATATCTGAGTTAAATGAAGTATAGAAGCCCTTATTTCTATCAAGAAGAAGAAATAAGCTTAGGCTGATTGCTCGAAAATATTACATTGTGCAAAAAGAAAGCAAAAAGACTATTTAAAACCAGTGGTGTGACTGGTACACCAGTACCAATAGGTACTTGGCTCACAACAGCTGTGTCCTCCTGAAAAGACTGTTCTTATCCATTTGGATTGTATTGAGGGAAAGGAACACTGCAACTGAGACACTGAAACCTGAGTCCTCAAAAATAAACATGGATCGTACCAAATCTCCACTATTTCTATACTCACCTAATCAGAGAAATAGTTATTTTTTTTGACTATTTTTTCCTGAAATAAGCCACATGGAGCAAACATAGAAGTCATGCCTCCTCACCTCCGAAAAAAGTGCTGTAAAGCTAAGCCTACTTTGTTTCTATAATTTTATGCTTTTACCCTTAGGGCAAAAATTGTTTTTTGAAATTCCTGTGTGAGGTATATGAAAGCAAGTTGGCTGAGCAGACATTTCAAATCATTACAAATTAGGGAAATGTCAAAAACAAATAAGCAAGCAAGCAAGCAAACAACAACAAAAAAATCAAGCAAAGCTCTGCTGCTGTCGAGGCCATCTAGCACTCCTTGGATGAACTGTCTGTCAGTGTAAGAACACTGATTTGTTCAAACAAGAAAAAATTACCACAAAGGTAAACTAAGCTGAATAAAAGAAAAAAAAAAAAACAGAGAAGAAAACTGGAAAGGCTCCATCTCACTTTTTTTTTCTGCAAATAATTAAAAAAATAATGTAATACAATATGCGAGAAAAAACAGTCATTTGCTCGTGATCTTTGATCCTTAGGAGTAATTTGGTAAATTGTTAGTTAATGGATGGCATATAATCCTCCACGGGTGCCATCTCCTCAGTCTCATCTTTTCCTCCCATGAAAAAGTTAAAAGGGATAAAATTAAGTGCTAGAAGTCAATGAAGTGACATTACCCAGTGAGTGATAAACAACCTCCTAACAATATTGGACATGATTAAAAGCAAACAGATAAAAATGGTTGATGAGGCTGACTGCTGTTAATCTACAAAAGAAAAGCATACATAGAAAACTTTTGATGAACTTAAATATTAGCAACGCAGTATAAAAAAATTCATGTTTTAGATACTAAGACACTTGTTTTGGGATTATGGTACAATATCCCCAAACTTAGGGGGAGATATACATTACTTTATAGACATCATTTTTCACATTTTAATCATTTTAATAATTTAAGGCATGAGAGCATGGTTAGAAAATTAACTCAGAAATACAACTCTCCGAGAATAGTTGGTATGCATACTATATATTATATATACTATACCTATCTGAATTCTTTAAATTATATTAAATATTTTGAAAATTCAGGGGGATAGATAAACAAGGCTATTAGAAAGCTACCATATTAAAAAGAAAAATGGCATTATTGGTTTTCTGAAGTGATTTGCATCCAAAGGACTCATAAGCAAACCCTTTGGAAAGGTGTAATGACACATTTTCATTTGTTTTCTCTTAGTTTACCACCTCTGCAACAGTGATCCCTGCTAGTAATGCTGTCATTTATTCTATCAAGCCTAGGACTGCTCTGAAAAATCACCAGCACCAGAATTGCAACCCACTTCTCCCAGGTTAAAGGAAAAGCAGAGAGGAGGAGAAAAACAGATTTTTGAGAGCTGTCTGTGAGAAACCTTAGGATGACTTTACAGAATTCAACAAACATGAAGCATAGAGACTCTTCACAAGTTGTGCTCTTGTATACTCCACATTTTGACAGGTTTCCCCAAAAAGTAAGTCCATAGAGGACAAGAATCCACTGCTCCTGATAGGGACCAACGAAATCAAAATTCTCTATTCTAAATTTCTTTAACACTTCTCTTTAGGCCAGTTGATTTGATACTCTGCTGGAGGGAAATCAGCATTCAGCAAATGTCTTCCTTCATGTGATGTTCCCCATGAGCAGCAGCAGAGGAACCAGCCCTAGCAGGGTATTTTGGGCTTTGAATTCCTACCCATTTTAATTATTCTGCTTAATGAAATCATTTCTCTTCACTTTGTTGACAGACCGTCTTTCAATTTTCGTTGACTCATCCCCGTTAAAAGTCTACTTTCCTTCATACCATCAGCCAATCCCTTGGCCACCCACACTCCTAATTAATAGCAGTCAGCCTGCCTAATAGCATGGGTGGACATCCCTTAACAATGGACATTAGCGCAAGAACCGCCCTCACTGAGATGTTGAGGGATGATATTTTCAAGATAACTACTTTTTAGTTGGAGTGACTACATTTCTACAAAGGGGACGCAGCTGGAATAAGTGTGGCTTTGCACAGGTCAAGAACTTGTCCACTTTGGCGTCTTCCAGGTCAGACAGATCAGGTGAATCCACACTCTGAACTGTGTTATCTTCTTATATTCTACTTTTTAAGATCACTAACTCTTGTTATACTTACAGTTCTCTTTATTTGCTTCCTCTGACCATTTTTTAAAGATGGATTTCTCAAATTTCAAGTAATTGATATCTGAAGAGGTCTGTTATATAGTGTTTTTATATCTATGTAGCACCTTTAGATATAAATGTATTGGTTTTTTTCAGACATCATCACCTAACTAGAAGGACTCCAAAACCTCACTGGTTAGTCCTTGCTATAATATATGAAAAACTGAAGACTTAAAAGGTGAAACATCAAAAAGTTTTAACATTTCACAAATTCCTCTTGTAGGAGGAGTAATGTAAAAATGAAGGATTTGGTACCAAGCAGACAGATTTTCTTGAGTGTCCATTTTCTTTTCTTTATATGGCTCTGTGTTTAAAAAAAAGACCTTTTAAGATGTTTCTAAGATATGGTAGCACACTTCTGGTTCTTAAGTTTTATACTTCTCCATCAAAGCCTAGCTTTAGGAATACCAAAATGCTGCTTTACTACAGCGTTGAAATGCACAGAGGGTAAAAAAAAAAAAATCACTCTTTTCAGAAATACTCCACTCTGGAGAGCTGACTTTTTTTTGTGTTTGTCTGGAGGTTTGACGGGTGCCAACCATATGCAATTAACAACTTTTCCCCAAAAGTTAACTGAACAACTCACTCATACGAAGGTATAGGACACACACATGCAAAGTCTGCTAAAGTCCAACCCAATAAGTAAAGACACTTTTGAAGATTGATATAAATGCTTTTTTTCATGTGGGTACTTCAAAATTCTCCATTAGTCTGAATTAATCAAATGTTGGCTTACAAGGTAGTAATAAACAGTGTTTACAGAGAGGCTTGTGAAGACTCTTGAAGGGGATAGACTCTGTCTACAGCTTATGCTGAACTACACTTCAGGCTCTTCTAAAACTCAATATCCTGCATCAATTCTCTCAAATGCACAACAAGCAGATGCACAGTATTAGATCAGTGAACATAATTCTACCGTTTAATCTGGGAACAGGTCTCATTCATTTTAAAACAAACTGACAACTTGTTTAGCTATAATCACCTTTGTTTTTAAGGACACTCCTATGAGAAGTCTTATCTAAAATATTTCTTCTGAGTACAAGTTGCAAACAAGTGCCAATCATACCAAGGGGTATAACTGATTAACTGTTAAGAAAAGGAAAACAAGAAAAAAATCCCTTGTGTTAACATTTGGCTTTCTTCAAATGTGTGGAACGAGCCAAAATAATTGACTTTTTGCAAGACTTTAGTAGCAGTTTGCATTTCAGAAAAATGGCAGGTTCTGATGTGTTGATACATCTCCTAATGTCTGAAGATTCTTCTGTTTCTTGAAATTTATATCTATACCGCATTAATTCAGAGAATCTAAGTTCTTTAATCAGATGATCCTAAAGTCATCTGCTGTAATGCCAAATATTCTAGAGTAAACTGCAGATAGTAAATGTGATATTTTCCCCAAATAATGAGAATTTGTAAGTGAAATAAGGTTTCATACAGTTTGCGCATGTAACACACAAGATCACAAACGAATGAGAGCTTTATGGAACTCCTGTATGAATGGAGAATATTTTTGTGGATTTGCAAACTACAACAAATTTGTCCAAAATTCCTTTGACCACAAGGATATTAGCAAAGAGACAGGAACATAAAGACATACTGCAGAAATCAGTAGTCCTCCATACTAATATTCAAAAGTTTTAACCAACTGAACTCCACTCCATCTTTGCCACAACATTTTAGGATAGTTTGTTCTTTCTGTTTAAGGATAACTTATGTAAACCCTTCCCAGAAAAGTTTTCAATTGATTTCAAGGGAAGAACTGATGAAGAATTGAGACAGAATTGCAGAATTTTGGTATTGCTAAATACCATCACTTGCTTTAGATTTGGGTTGGATGATTGGTTATTCGAGTCTATTCTGAAAATGTTATCTTCTGATGATATAAAAATAGGGGGATTAGGTAGGAATAATATTATCTGAACTAAAATTTAATTCATCTGGAGGAAGGGATGACTAATGTTTAACAAATGTATTTATAGGCCTCTGGCCCAATATTGGAGTGGAGATAGACATACCCAAAAATAACCTGATACCAAAAATGTAACCTTTTTTTTCAGACAACTTAAAAAATAAGGTAAACAGAGAACATGTTATTAGAACACCAAAACATTACTGCTCTTATTTACAGTTTAAATATTGTTCAGATTGCCAAAATCATTAATTTTTTGCATGTATGCCACCTGCCATGGAATTCATATATGAGAATGCAATGATAGACAAACACCACAGGTAAAAGACTTCAGTAGGTGGTTTTTAATATTATATATTCCTAGAACATTAATGTTGCTTTAGTTGTTTAGAAAAGTCATGACTAAATCACAAATACTGAAAATAAAGTTTACTTCATTTTTTTGGATGCATGGTACTGTTATCTTTCATCCACTGTAATAGAACTGAATCCCTCCAATTTATAGCTTTTGGATTTCTTTCATTGTGTTTAGAAAATGGCTAAAACTCCAGTTCACAGACCTTATTTCAACTATTCTTTAGCAATCCCAAATTTACAAGATAAAGATGCAGACCTTACTTATAACAGACTGTTGCTTTCTAGAGAGTAAATGATATACAGGTGCCATTCCCCACCTACTCATGTATAGCAGAGATTAGTTTGCTTTTGTATTGGAGAAACTGGAATGAAGGACTATTTATGAAGTACATGCAACTTTGAATATAATCAACTCTAATAACAAGATACAACTTATCTTTTTTTTTTGAAACCACTTTTGTAATACTGCTTTTTAATAAACCTCATAATAGCCAAATTAGAAGGACCCCAACTGAAGTCATTCATCCCACATAAAACAAACATTGCTTTTTCCTCTTAGTTTTGTTTTACAAGCTACATTATTTCCAGATGACGCTTGAGGGGCTGAAGAGTTTCAAGAATTAGATGCTTAAACAGACAGCTGCTTTCTATTGACCATATAAATCGAGGTTGAAAAAAAAAAAAAAAAAAGGGAATCTAAATATTGGACTTCATTTAGCCCATTACAGAGCAAAAACTGCAAAGGAAAAGAAAGAAGAAATACAGAAGTCTCATTGCGCAAATGCAAAATGCAATTCTGTTTATTAATGCACGAGAAGAATTCACTGCGAATCCCAGGCCTCCCTAGAGTGTTTAGGTGAGTTTAACTGGATTGGGAAGGAGGCAGGGAAAGAGAAGCCGGCTCTGCTCAGGAGCGCTTGCAGCACCATGCTCTGCTCCTGCAGACATCCCTGCCTATCTCCTTGCACCCACAGCCACAAGCATCTCCCTCTAAATCATCAGCATGCATTTACTTCTGGACCTCAGCTAACTGAAAGAGCCAATTTTGGACAGCAGTTTAAGACATGTCTCTTCACATATCCCCATGGGCACATTTTTATAAGCAGTACAGCATATCTACGCTGCGCTGTTTCCACCACTGACAAAACTCCTCCACCATTCAAGTGCTCAAGTGACAGTTTTGTATATGGAATAATTGTAGGTCTCAGCACTAAAGTGAATTATATTTAAAATCTTTCCTGTTCAAGCTCTATTTGGAATAAAAAACACACTTAATTTTTATAGCCCAAATCTAGGAAGTTAAAAAAATTAAATGGAAATTAATTTTATAAATTTTTCTCTGTGGCTAGCAATCAGCTTACCTAATCTATTTTTGATCCATACTATTTCATTACGCAACAGTAGGCTGCAGGTAAAATCCCCATGGAAGGTAGCTAGTTAACCTGAAAATAAAGAACTAGAATTTGAGAACTCTCAGCAGAGAGCGGTGCCCAGGAGCTCTGAACTGTAGACCTTATCGTGGATGGTGAAGAAGCCTGAAAAACAGGCTCCAAGGAGCCTTCATTCAACGAAGGGCTCAAGTCCACTGTCATGAAGACAAGGTTGAGCTCCTACTGCCATAAAATGCCCTGTCTGCATTGCATTCACTAATGTTGAAAGAAATTCGGAAACCAAAGTTACACAGCCAAATATTTATTAGAGACCTAAGTGATGATGCTTGTCAAATTATTTGAAGGCAAAACTGTCCCTACATTTCATTTTTATTTTCCTCAAACTACGTATTCTTATACTACACCTGTGAGAGAATTGTGAACCCTTGGCATAAGCTTGCCAAAATTCATAATCCCTACCCCCCCCCCCCACC
>JAWLRI010000957.1:822768-839211 GCA_034781795.1 Crypturellus tataupa | reverse complement strand
GTAATTGATATCTTAAGATGTCTGTTATGCTATATTTTTATATCTATGTAGCACCCTTTGATATAAATGTATTGTTATTTTCAGACATTATCACCCAGCTGAAATGACTCCAAAATCTCACTGGTTAGTCCTTGCTGTAATATGTGAAAAGCTGAAGACTTAAAAGGCAAAACACCAAAAAGTTTTATCATTTTGCAAATACCTCTCGCAGGAAAAGTAATATAAAAATGAAAGATTTGGTTCCAAGCAGACAGATTGTCTTGTGTGTCCATTTCCTTTTCTTTTTATGGCTTTGTGTTTTTAAAAAAAAAAAAAGACCTACTAAGATGCTTCTAAGGTATCATAACCTGCTTCTGGTTCTTAAGTTTTACACTTCTCCATTGAAGCCCTTGCTTTAGGAATGCTGCTTTACTACAGCTTTTTACTACAGTTGAAATGCACGGAGGGTACAAAAATAAATTTCACTCTTTTCAGAAATGTTCCACTCTGGAGAGCTATTGCACTGACTTTATTTGTGTTTGTCTGGGGGTTTGATGAACGCCAACCATACGCAATTAACAACTTTTCCCGAAAAGTTAACTGAACAACCCACTCATACGAAGGAACAGGACACACACACACAAAGCCTGCTAAAGACCAACCCAATAAGCAAAGACATTTTTGAAGACTGATATAACCACTTTTTTTTTCATGCAGCACTTCAAAATTCTCCATTAGCCTGAATTAATCAAATGTTGGTTTACAAGTTAGTAATAAATAGTGTTTACAGAGGGGCTTGTGAAGACCCTTGAAGGTTATAGACTCTGTCTACAGCTTATGCCGAACCACATTCAGGCTCTTCTAAAAATCAGTATCAATATTCTCTCAAATGCATGACAAGCAGACGCGCAGTATTAAATCAGTGAACAAAATTCTACTGTTTAATCTGGGGATGGGTCTCATTCATTTTAAAACAAACAACTTGTTTAGCTATAATCACCTTTCTTTTTAAGGAAACGTCTACGAGAAGTCTTATCTAAAACAGTTCTGAGCACAAGTTGCAAACAAGTGCCAATTATAGGAGACGTTATCAATAATTTGCAGAAAAGGGTGTAACTGAGTAACTATTAGAAAAGGAAAACAAGAAAAAAATCCCTTGTGTTAACATTCGGCTTTCTTCAAATGAGCAGGATGAGCCAAAATAATTGTCTTTTTACAAGACTTTAGTAGCAGTTTGCATTTCAGAAAGATGGCAGGCTCTGATGTGTTTACATACCTCCTAAAGTCTGAAGATTTTTCTATTTCTTGAAATTTATATCTATACCTCATTAACTCACAGAATCTAAGTTCTTTAATCAGATGATCCTAAAATCATCTGCTGTAATGCCAAATACTCTAGAGTAATCTGCAGATAGTAAATGTGATACTTTCCCCAAGTAATGAGAATTTGCAAGTGAAATAAGGTTTCACGCAGTTTGCGCAGTAACACACAGGACTGTAAATGAATATGAGTTTTATGAAACTTTTGAACAAATGAAGAATATTTTTGCGGATTTGCCAACTACAACAGATTTGTCCAAAAATCCTTTGATCACAAGAATATTATCAAAGAGACAAGAACATAAAGACATACTGCAGAAAACAGTAGTCCTCCATACCGATATTCAAAAGTTTAAACTAGCTTAACTCCACTCCATCTTTGCCACAAAATTTTAGGACAGTTTGTTCTTTCTGTTTAACTTATGCAAACCCTTCCCAGGAAAGTTTTCAATTGATTTCAAGGGAAGAACTGATGAATAATTGAGACAGAATTGCAGAATTCTGGTATTGCTAAACAAAAGAACTCGCTTTAGATTTGGGTTAGATTGGTTATTCGAGTCTACTCTGAAAACGTTATCTTCTGATGATATAAAAATAGGCAGATTAGGTAGGAGTAATATTCTCTGAACTAAAATATAATTCATCTGGAGGAGGGGATGACTAATGTTTAACAAATGTATTAATAGGCCTCTGGCTCAATACTGGAGTGGAGATAGACGTACCCAAGAATAACCTGAGACCGAAAATGTCACTTCTGCTCAAAGCCATAAACTCGGACTAATCAGAAAGAAGGAATTTAGCACAAAACAAGGCAGCTTTCATATTGAATGCAGCTTAAATTCCCAGAAACCACATGCTTACTAAATTTTTTTTTGCACATATCACCATACATCACCTCCAACAAACAACATTCAAAAAACCCACCAATTTTCTTCCTAGTTTATTTGAAGAAGGTTGTTAAAGTAGCCAACAAAAGGACGCAAAAATGTGGAGAAATGTGGAACCTCTAAGTCAGGCTACCAGGTGCATGAATAATATGATCAAAAAAATCCCATATCTAGTGTCTTAGTCACATATAAAAATGGGAGAAAACGTACACAAGAGAAAGATGGAAATGCTTTTGTAAAAACAACCTGGATCTGAGTTTCAAATAAATGTTATGACAAAATAGATGACTTCAGCTTTTCCTGGTCGGTATTTGTCAAATATGGACCTATGTCTATAAGGAATCTTAATTTAATTTGGTAAAAGCTCCCTGTTCTATCAATGGGCTATTCAACTGCAGCAAAAGAGCTTGTTCACATTTAGCATTCTCAGCAAAATTACCGATTCTACAGACTACCAGGTAAACATTATTAATTACATCCCACTAACTCTCTCACAGCTGACGAGTTTATTTGGAAGTTACTTTAATTTTATTTCCACATCATTAGTACAGTCATTGAATGATCCTGGAGAAGACTTCCTATTCCAGAATGTTTTAACTATAGCATAAACTGTCATTGGAAAATTAATTAACATTAGGAATATGTTTTCTTTGGAGGCAAAGTTCTGCATCAGCACTTTTTTTTCAGACAGCTTAAAAAATAAGGTAAACAGAGAACATATTATTAGGACACCAAAACATTACTGCTCTTATTTACAGTTCGAATATTGTTCAGATTGCCAATATCATTCATTTTTTGCATGTATGTCACAGGCCTTGAGATCCATATATGATAACGCAATGGTAGACAAATACCACAGGTAAAATATTTTACTAGGTGGTTTTTAATATTATATATTCCCAGAACATTAATGTTGCTTTAGTTGTTTAGAAAAGTCATGACTAAATTACAAATACTGAAAATAAAGCTTATTTCATTTTTTTGGATGTATGGCACCATCATCTTTCATCTGCCCTAACAGAACTGAATCCTTCCAGTTTATAACTTCTGCATTTGTTTCATTGTGTTTAGAAGATGGCTAACACTTCAGTTCACAGACCTTATTTCAACTATTCTTTAGCAATCTGAAATTTACAAGATAAATACGCAGACCTTACTTCTAATAGACTATTGCTTTCTCGAGAGCAAAGGAAATACAGCAGCCATTCACCACCTACCCATGTATAGCAGCGATTGGTTTGGTTTTGTATTGGAGAAGCTGGAATGAAGGACTATTTATAAAGTACTTGCAGCTTTGAATATAATCAACTCTAATAACAAGATACTACTTACCAAAAAAGAAATCTTTTTTTTTTGAAACCACTTTTGTAATACTGCTTTTTAATAACCCTCATAATAGCCAAATTAGAAGGACCCCAACTGAAGTCATTCATCCCACATAAAACAAACATTGCTTTTTCTTCTTAGCTTTGTTTTACAAGCTACATTATTTCCAGATGACGCTTGAGGGGCCGAAGAGTTTCAAGAATTAGATGCTTAAACAGACAGCTGCTTTCTATTGACCATATAAATCAAGGATAAAAAAAAAAAAAAAACTAAGAAGAATCTAAGTATTTGACTTCATTTAGCCCACTACAGAGCAAAAACTGCAAAGGAAAAGAGAGGAAGAAGAAATACAGAAGTCTCATTGCGCAAATGCAAAATGCAGTTCTGTTTATTAATGCATGAGAAGAATTCACTGCAAATCCCAGGTCTCCTTAGAGTGTTTAGGTGAGTTTAACTGGACTGGGAAGGAGGCGGGGAAAGAGAAGCCGGTTCTGATGAGGAACGCTCTGCTCCTGCCGACATCCCTGCCCATCTCCCTGCACCCGCGGCCACGAGCATCTCCCTCTAAATCATCAACGTGCATTTGCTCCTAGACCTCAGCTAACTCAAAAAGAGATAATTTTAGACAGCAGTTTAAAGCACATCCTTGACATAACCTCAGGCATACAATTTTATAAGCAGTACAACATATCTACACCGCGCTGTTTCCACCACTGACAAAACTCCTGCACCGTTTAAGTGCTCAAGTGACAATCTTGTATATGGAATCATTGTATGTCTCAGCATTAAAGTAAATTATATTTAAAATCTTTCCTGTTCAAGCTCTATTTGGAACAAAAAACACACCTGAATTTTATAGTTAAAATCTAGGAAGTTTAAGAAATTAAATGGAAATTAATTTTATAAAATTTTCTTTTTTGCTAGCAATCAGCTTACCTAGTCTATTTTTGATCCATACTATTTCATTACCCAAAAGCAGGCTGCAGGTAAAATCCTCATGGAAGGTAGCTAGTTAACTCAAAAATAAAGAACTAGAATTTGAGACCTCTCAGCAGAGAGGAGTGTCTGGGTCCTCCGGACTGCAGACCGTCTCATGGGTGGTGAAGGACTGTGAAAGCAGACTCCAAGGAGCCTTCATTCAGTGAAGCGCTCTAGTCAACTGCCATGAAGATAACGCTGAATTCCTACTGCCATAAAATGCCCTATCTGCAAGGCATTCACTTTCATTGAGAGAAATTCAGAAACCAAAGTTACACAGTCAAATATATATTGGAGACCTAAGTGATGATGCTTGTCAAATTAATTGAAGGCAAAACTTTCCCGAATTTGATTTTTGTTTTCCTCAAACTCTAAGTAAAATAAATTCTTATGCCACACCTGGGAGAGAATTGTGAACCCTTGCCAAAATTCACAATCCTTCCCTCCCTCCGAAGAAGCTGTTCAGGAGGATCTCTATGGCCAGCTGTGGTACACCAAGTGCTGAAGTGCAGGAAACTCAAGTGCAATGCTAAGAAATCCTTAAAAATCTTGGGCATACTGCAGCTCCAAAAGCAGGTATGATGCCCTGCTTTCCATAGGAAGTCATCGTGCCTCTGGTTATGCTATTATATCTATGATTTAACAAATTACATTAGGATGTAAGAAAAAAATGAAAATTGATATATATATATATAAATAAACATTGTATGCAAGAAAGCTATAAACAATCTAATTGGATTTTTCACATTTCTTCAAGTCTGGAAATACCTGCAGCCAGGGACAGCCTGCCCTAAGCATGCTATTTCGAAATCAATAATTGCTCCCACGAAGATGTTGCCTATTATGAAATATTACTAAATGACTAAGCAAAGGAGTAGTATGGCATAGACTGAGAATAGGTCTAACCACGTAGCCTGTGTCCCAGGAGGGGATTTATTTCATGCAAATCTTTCTGGCACAAACCCAGTATATAGGGTTCAGCTGTATCATCCTGCACTGCTACCTTGTCCCTGTCCCCACCAGGCCACCACCCTCCACTATGTTGTGTTGATTACATATAACCAGGGCTTTGCTGTGCAGGGACCAGGGAACCGATATAGCTTTAATAAGCAGAACCACCCCACGCTGGTTCCTTTTTCTTTTTTAGAGCTCCCCAAAGCCCTCACGAGGGCAATATGAAAGCAAGGTGGCTCAGTTCCTTATTCTTGTTCACAGCAAGAAGGCCACAGCTGTGTCGGTTCACTGCAGACCTCATGGTAGTCATCAGGAGATACTCACCGAAGGACCATGAGAAATATGGTGAAGGAAATCTTATATATGATTTACTCTTATGCATACTTTATAACGTATAAATTCACTTTTGCATTAGAGATCACAGTAAGAAAGGGTGAATTAAAGTGAAAAAGTGAATTAAAAAGCATGAGAAATGGATGTTTAAAACATTAATGATTGGTCTCAATGAAAACTCTGGACATAAATCTGGAGTAGAGAAGGCAGTCTGAGCATAATTTCTGTTTTATTTATTTATTTATTGATCCCAGACTGGTAGACGGCAGTAGAACACGGAAATGTAGGAGAGAAAATCCCTTTATAGTCATTAAAAGTTTCTGTACTTCAGTTATTTCCTAGGACCTACAAACTTTAAGCTTCCTAGGGCATTCTTGCACCATCTAACACATACTTTCACACATTGTCTATATACACAAACATATATGCACACACAAATGGAAATATATATGCATACATGATGTGCATATTAAGTGCATGTATGGAGGAATACATGAATATATATTGTGTGCATCACACTGTCTTCTTTCCTCCAAGCTTTGAGATGGTCACTTGTTTGCCTAGGGGAACAAAGTAAGGGTCTTTTTTCATGAAACCAGTATCCTCTCTCAAGCAACAGGCCACACAGAACTGCAGTCCCTGCATTAGGATTAGAAATTAGTGTGAAAAGCTTTGGCCTGGCTACTGAGGCATAGATGAAGGTGCCTGATGCAACCATAACGCCCCCAAATGTCCCAGCTTACTCCTAAGCAACATCACTTTGGCATGGAAGCCAACTGCTACTCTTTAAATACAGATGTGAGAGATGGGTGTCTTTCTGGAACATCTGGGATTCCTAATCACCAGAGAAATTAAAGGTCACACAGCAACTTCTGAGAGGCCCTAAAATTACAGGTGGTGTAAGAAATTTATTATGATTTAAGACAAGATAATGTAGCAAGGGTACAGAGGAAAAAACTGCAAATTATTTATTTGTCCCATAAACCAGCCTGTCTCTAACGAGCAAAGTGCTTCTAGTTTCTACACTGAATACTGACAAGAGTAACTAAGAGATTCAGGTTAAGGAACACAGTTAGCTGAATTAAAGCTATTAAACTATTATATAAAATTATTCTTCTGTTTTATTTATTTTAGGAACTTCTATAACCAACTTCAATGCTAGATAAATATAATATGTAAAGCCTCAGACAGGTGTGTCCTGGAACATGTTTTAACTCTTAAATAAAATAGGTGTTACATTTTTATTCTCAAAAATACAGAGCAAGCAAAAAAAAAGACTTTTTAGACATTATTATGAAAGTTCAAATGAGCATAAACCAAAGACACTTAAGCAGTACAAATATATTATTTAAGTCCTTACAAGTCTCTGTATCGTAATGAAGCTAGAGATTTTCCAACAACTGTGCAATTAAATTACAAAATCATAGACTATGAGTGGGTAATGGCTTAGCAGACTGGTAAGAGCCCTGTGCATATACACACATAAACATCCCAAATTTGACCCAGGATGGCTCTCTCAAATGCTCACTGGGAGTTGTTTTCAATCATATTTAGGCCTTTCACCATACTGCAAATACCAAAGTGCTGTTCTTAAAAATAATGTTTTAACTGTATGTATAAATACCTTGAAATGCAAATGCTTTGGAAACAGCAAGCTGACAGTGTACAGTAAGTTTCTTAGCTATGAATAGTTGCGGTTTTGCCATTTGTAAGCGTTTTTTTTTTAAACAAGATTTCAGACATGATGTCATTCATAGACGCTCCTGTATTTTGCTGCTGGTGGTTGCTTAGTTGTCACACTTTTGATCAATTTTTACAGCTTTGGGGATGCACCACTTCTATTTTGAAGCACCAACTAGAACATTAAGCTGAATACTCACGTAATCGGGAAGTGGAGGGTCATTTGAACTGAGGGAACCTCTTAAGGACTGCGTGGCTTGCTCCAAAACTTTGTTGTGTTTTTTTGATAATAAAGAAAACAAACTGAAAAAAAAGAGGAAAAATATTCAAGTAAATTCACAGTTAATATTCTCAGATAACACAATTCAGCCAGAATAGAGATACTTCATTATATACATAAATTTGAATAAAGTGATTTTTAGAAATGTAATGCACAACAGTTGCATCTTAGATAAACACCAGCAGAATTATAGGTATTCTATACAGTAAATGATAGGAAGAACATCATATTTTCAGAGTTTAGCTCTTCTAATTCAAACTATAACAGAATTAATGGTACACATTTGATTTCATAACTGATATATATTCATTAAAATGTAATTTTAAAGTTCAACATCTCATGAAATATACTTATTTTCCTTCCTTATCATTCGTATTTATTATTTCTGTGACCTAATTTTTCAGTATAAAAAGGATTTGAGTCTAAAGCAGAATGTTTGGTTATGCAGGGATTGAGTTTATGCTTTTTATCATAATGTGTATTTCTCAATTTTATTTTAGCTCAAGTCATTGAAGTATAACATGAGTTTTACAAATCTGTGAAGTCAGAAGTCCATACACACAGAGAGAATAAACATACTTTTTCATGTATTTTGAAAAGACCATGTCTTTTTTCAAAAAAAAGCTACTAATTTGATGGAGTTCGCAATCCTACATCATTAAAAAAAAATCTCACTGTAACTCTTTTGTGTCAGTCATACAAATAATACCATCCCCAGATGTTACACAGCATATATATATTTATAGGGGCTGCAGCTGCAGATTTCACGAGACAGCACCAAATACTGAAACCCAAAGATGTGTGGGGCTTCCGAAATGCAACCCAGGACAGATCCCTCTCACAATAATCTTAAAGTGAGTTTGCAAGAGATGCTAGTTATATTTGGAAAACAATAAAGCTGCACAGTGTCTGTATTTTCCACCAGGAAAAATGCTGGAAATCTGCTTCTCCCAAAATGGCCTATTCCAGAGCATGGATCTGCAAAGCTTCTAGATGTTCTTTCTCCTGGCTTCTCCTGAGACTTTGGATCAAGCAGATACTGCTTTGCTGGCTGAATTGCTCTGGTTGCTTTCTACCCGAATTTGAATTCTTGCTTATAGAAGTGCGTTTTCATGTGTTCAGAAACCATGATAATAATATTTGTGAGAAACACATCCCCCAACCCCGGTGTGGGTTATCATTTTTAGGCTTCCTGCATTTAAAATCTGGCATCTTTATGGAGACAGAGGTCCCCAGACTACCTGGAACCTTAGAGGTTAAGGCAGCTTCCTTGACAAATAAACACCAACAAAACCCTTAATGCTTAAATGTGTTGCTCTTTCCATCGGGTTATACTTGCTGTTGGGATAAGGGCACTGGCAGGTTCCTTGTTCACCAGATTCAGTTAGAAAAGATTGAGGCCAGTTTAATTGAAAGAATAAGGGGCAATACTGTATCGTAGATCACCTATATTTCTTGGGATTGGGCCAAATTCAGTGCTCTGAGGAATGTGCTTGGAAAGCTTTTCTGCCTAAAGAAATGTTTCTCAGAATTTGAGGAAGTCGCCTTTATTTTTTTACTTCCTTAAAATGTAACATTGCTATCGTGGCCTTCGTGGCACGTAGGAGTAGGTTCCTCGGAGCAGCAGGGATTTGTCCCCTTATTGTTAGTCAAGGGTCTCAGGAAAAGGCAAGAGTTTTTCCACACGCTTTGCGGGAAGTCACAGGGAATTAGTTATGTTTTTCAAGACCAAATCTTGGCTCTCAAGAGTCAAGTCAAGAAATTCTACCATTCTACCATCTCTCCTCTGTTGGGTTTCTCTTAGACAAGGAGCTTACGTTGAAGACAATCCTTGCTGCACTGAATGCACTGAAGGCATTTTCTTAAAAGGGTGAGTAAGACCAGGAAACCTGCCCTGTTCCAGCATCCAGGATCTTCTCCTTTCCTTTAGACTATCAGATAGAACCACACACAGCCTTGACATGACATAATTCCTGGGAACAAATGTCAAACTCCCACTAAGTCACAGCTATTCATCAAAATCCTGAGAACATTCCTCCTTAGAAGGGGAAGAGGCAACAAAGAAATAAGATATATTAATAGACTATCCATCCTTTTCCTCCCATAATCAGCTATTGTATTCACAGAGTGAAATTTTTGCTCAAATTGGGAGTTTGGATTTGAAAACTGGTCATTCACCTGAAATAGCAGCGCTACTTTTAGAAGCGCTGGGAATTTTGAGTCCTCACAGCTCAGAGATTCTGCTGTCAGCACCATCTAGTGCTGCTGAGACAGAATAAGCAGCGAGCACTGACCTAGGCCTGTCGGCTGAGGAACAGTTACCTGGAGCATCAGCCTGCTCCAAAAGATACGGATTATTTCACGCAAAAGAAGAAGAAGAGGAAAAAAAGACTTTGCCCTATTTTTTTTTCTTCCCACATACACATCGTTTTGGCTCTAGATATATTTAAGTATAAAGAAAAGAACTGGGGGCAGGATTTTGAAAAACGAGCATTTACACAATAAAAGTGAAGAAGGAAACATATATTAGTATTCCTGCAGGGAAGTGGAATATCAGAGAGTAAATTATTTTCTCTGGCAAAAATGGAGAAAACTTGAAAAAAGGAGGAGAAAGGAAAGAGAGTGAAGAACTTTTCTTCTTCATATCTCAGTTTTTGCTTCCTTAACACAACTTAGCAGTGTAGTATAACTAGGCTAGAGCACTGGAACGTGGCATAACCAAGCCCTTCGTGCTTGATTTCAATTTCTAAAGTGGCAACGAGGGGGTAAGTCCTCCTATAGGTTGTCTTTGGCACCAGGACTTTCCCTTGCAAAGTTCTGCTTTCCTGCCACAGCTCATTGACTTTGCACCTGTGCTAAAGCACTTGTTTGCGGGAGCAGAGCCCAGAACTCCCATTTTCAGGTTACAAGAAATCTCTCTTTCCCATATCAGTTATGCTTTCCAGAGAACAGTCCCCAGGATCAGTCAAAATGACCCAGCAGGATCAGGGCACCAACACATAGCCAAGAATTTTTCACATCAAGAATGAAAACAGACCATAGACTACAGCCAGAAAGCAAGAGAAAACATCCCAAAGGAATCCGTTTAAACTTCTCCACCCTCTACCTCCAGCTCTGAACACCACCTTGTGAAATACATATTTCACTCATAGAGTATCAGAGCAGATTTAGGTACAATCCTCCAAAGGTACTTCATGAAATTTAGCTCATATAGGTCTTTCACCAGCAGCAAACACTGCTGGCTAAAGCAGGTACTTGATTCTGAAGCAGCCACATCTGCACTTTTTGCCAGGAAGATACATACCTCCTTTTATATACACACATACATGCGTATTTTGATATATGCACACACTCAAATATATATGTGTGTGCATAGATACATAACTGTAACCCTGGGTAAGATCAGATATGTGTATATACAGAGAGAATGTAATATATAAGTCACACTTCTATTTTTGCCCCACTGAAGCCAGGCTGAAAAGATCAAATTGAAAATTAAATTCTCAGCATGGTCAGAGAGGACAGCTCACATTGCTTAACAATAACAAGTTTTTTTTCTACCATTACAGTGTCCTCATTTCTATGTTTTTGCTATAGACAGCCATATGGACAGGCTATGGAGCTACATGACCCTTTGATTTTACCCAATCTAAACTTTCCATAATAAGAAATTATGTTCTAAACAACTAAAATGTATTAGTACATCAGTCCAGCTCTGTCACAAAATTAATTATGGATCAATGTTTGACAAGCAAAATAATAGACTGGACTAACAGCTAGATGAAACAGCTGGGATCTATTATAGATCATCAAATCAAGCTACAGATGCACTGAACCAACAAGGAAGACTCAAGTCTGAATGATAAACTCACATTTCCGATTTTCAGGAATTATGAAAGCACTGGTTTCTAAACTCCCCAATACAGAGGATTTTTTTTTAAATTTAACCCAAGACTGGGCCTTGATCAATAAAGAAATGATTACACACTACACAGTAATGGTTGTTTAACTGCAAGTGATTTGATTACATGGCATGCACACACAAAATAAAATTCAAACCAGGAATACATGAACTTAATGTTCTGAAAAAGCCAATTCTGCAGAGCCTGGTGGGGTGGGATGAGGGTGAAAAATGCCAATAATGGGAAGTCATGTAACAATTATCTTCTCAATCCATCAAAAACCACAACTGGCAAAGAAAAAAAGCTATGCTCTTCTGCCAAAAAGCCTAGTTTACAGGCTGAGAGAGACTGAAACAACTTGTGAAGTATCCCAAAGATAAAAGTAAATCCCTAGTTTAGCAAATTAGAAGCTGTCAGAAAAAAAGATAAGAAAATGAAAAAAGGAAAATATTGTGGCCAGATTTAAAGACACAATGAGAAGGAAAGGCTCTCTGGCACCTTAAGGAAATGGGACGACCCAAGATATTCCCATGGCAGCTAGTCTTAGACAAGCCTGAGCGTAATAACGCTCTAGGTATGCTGAGATGCATTCAAAGGAGGACACCAATTGTAGAGAAAAGGAGATATCACCAAGTTCAAGCCACATTTTTAAGAAGAAATTAGGCAAGGATGTAGCGCTGTTGGAGCTCTGTTGTCATTTATATGACTTAGTTCCATGCAGATTTTTTTAGCAAGAAATAATGATGACGAAAAGCAATGTGACATGCAAATTTAGAATTTAGGTAGATTGAAAAATCACACACACACACACACACACACACACACACAATTTTCCAGTCTTTCTAACAGAGTCCAACAAAAAAGATATTCTTGGCCCTTCTAAAAGGCAATAGCTGTTTAACTGAAGCTACTGAAATACTGTCAGTGATGCAGAAATGACATGTAAGATACTACACATCAATGATACATGATGAGGTACATGATGAACTGTTAGAATTTTCAAATGGTGCATTCATCATAGGAATGACAAATAAAGAGGAAAGGACACCGCTACTGAAGTTTTCTTTTATCTTTTAAGAATACAGATGGAAAGTGAATCTGCGATTTAATGCAGATAAATTCTGAGGCACAAAATTAGCAACAGAGAACTCGAGACATTCTCCACATCTGATGGCCTTTGAGCAGACTAGATCAACTAGACCAAGACTATTTCTAAAGCACGTCCAGGTTATACACCAAAAGACAACTGGGATTACCTAGAACCTGCAGACATGGGAAACAAGACAGACCAGAAGGTCTTGGTTTCACGCTGCTCACAGCATCATCTAGCTCAGGTAGCAATAGACTTGTCTATTCACAGTACAAGAGGATTTTAGCAGAGAAAATCAACAATTGCTGCAATAACTTGGCAAGGGCTGTGATAGTGGTGGAAATTATTAAAGATTGGAGGGTTTAACACTCTGTTTCAACCATAGAAATTCCAACCTGGAAGAAGGAATAGACCGAAGAAAGTCCATAGGGCCCAGGTTATGTTGGGATCATATGTTCCCCAACGGAACTATCTCCAGCATAAGATCATATGATCAAAGTCTAGTCTTAAAAATACATGCATTTAGGTAATGCTCGATACATACTGCATCAAAAGAAATGGCAGGAATTTTGAGGCATAGTTTGCACTAAGTTTCTTTTTTTTTTCCCCCTCATAAAACCATCTGAAGAAAGAGGCAGACAACAAAAACCTCCTAGGAGACATCTCAGTTCACAGCATTTGTGAGAACAGTGACAGCAGGAAAATCATGATCAGAAGGACTGGTAAAACTTGAAAGGCATCTTCAAAATGAAATTCTTTCATTAGTAGGCTAGCGTATTTACAACACAGTTACAAAGGAGGCAAGAAGAGAAACATCCGACACTTGTGCTGGCTTTTGTAATTAAGACAGCAATGATTAAGTAAAATCTTATATTTTTAAGTCTTTATGAACATTTGGAGAAGTTCAGTTGTCTGTTCATATAGAAGGGATGTGATACTTGGTTGAAAGTGGAGTCCCAGAAACAGGAAGGTTCTTGTCAGGGATAATACAGTGGATGGGGAAGGGGATCACAACCCTCCGAAAGTCCCTTTGCTCAGAAATGTCAGATCTCTATCTGACCCCAAACCAGGGAAAGGTTGCAAGCCACACCACAACAACAAAATTATTTCAAATGCAATATTTTAAATAGCCTCAAAAGAAATAATCTGGAAGAGTTAAAGAGTAAAAAGACACTTCAATGCAGGGAAAAAAAAAAAAAAAAGACATAGTCTTTTAAGATGGAAAAAATCAAAAGGAATCAATCACTAAGCTGGGAAACCGGGAGAAGAAGAGGCACAAGGAACCACAAAAGAATTTGGAGATTGTCTAGATACATAGAGCACAGGCAGAAAAAAAATACCTCAATAAACTTGAGTTGGACGCTGGCATTAGCAGCAATTGAAGAAAGGAGAGAAGCAATTCAAAGAGAGAGAGCTGGTAGGGAAGAAGCAAATCCCAGTACCTTCTCTGCTCTGATTAGGCTTAGGCTAATGCTAAGATGCAAAGAACGATGGAAAAGTGAAAGAAAGGGACACTTTCAGAGGGCGGAAGGTAAATTAAATGGCTGGAGTTATGGGGTATTATATGATGGAGTTATACAATAGAAAAAAAAAGGAAAAAAAAAAGGAATAAGGATGGTATCTCTCCCAATTCCAACTCACTAGTGAGCTTCTCAAGAGAAGCATTTTTAGCTATCTAAATGTTGAAAAATATTAAACATTCTCCAAATACATGACTACTAGAGAAATAAAGGCTCCTCCTACTCTCCACACTCATACCCATGTACTCATGCCAAATGTATTATTGTTCTGAATTTTAAAGAATTAAATGCATGCCATAAACACTGAAATCCCACGTTATACAAATGTTCCTTAAACAATAGGCTTTTACAACTCATGCATGAACATTGCCATTGTATTAAAAGACAGCCCCTTCACACAGAGAGGATCTGAAAATATGTTAGCTTCAAAATCTGACGTCTTGAAGTTTAAAATATACCTCAATTCTTCCACATTTTAACAACACTTCTTCTAGATCTCATTTAACCTATTGCTTAAGTTTTTACAGCAAATAAAACTGTATGTTATGGAAGGAGAACTCTACTCACAGCCCAGCACAGACATTTCCACATGAAGGGTCCTTATCAGAATAAATGCATAGGACTGCTTCATACACAGTGTAGTAAGTAAAAAAAAAATTGAGCAAAATACTCAAAAAATGAGGGAGGCACTGCTGCTCTTTGCTTAAACCCAACTGGGAGACATTCTGGCTCCCAGGCGAGAGGGGGGAACCAATTAAGATATCAACCCTCTAGGCAGAAAATGACATACTTTGTTTCTCTGCTACATTTACCATTGGGTCCACCTCACTTGTTGAGATAATGTGAAGTTAACACTGGCCTGGAACGTCTGCCCGATGGGGAGAGGCTGAGGGAGCTGGGCCTGTTCAGCCTGGAGAAGAGAAGGCCGAGAAGGGACCTGGTCAGTGTGTACAAGTACCTCAAGGGAGGCAGTGAGGAGGATGGGGTGGCCTCTTTTCAGTGGTGGTCACTGACAGAGCTAGAGGAAATGACCACAAACTGAAGCACCAAAAGTTCCACAGGAACTTCAGGAAGAACTTGTGTGCTGGGAGGGTGCCCGAGCCCTGGCCCAGGCTGCCCAGAGAGGCTGTGGAGGCTCCTGCTCTGGAGATCTGCAACCGCCTGCATGGACCCTGTGCCCTGCTCTGGGTGTCCCTGCTGCAGCAGGGGATGCACTGGGGGATCTCTGGAGGTCCCTGTCAACCTTCAGGATTCTACGATTCTATGAACAAACCCAGGGTGTGCTGTCTTCACAGAGGTAACACATGAAAAGAAAATGGTTTCTCCAAGCATCGCTGATGGACTTGTTCATCAAACAGTACTTAAAAGACCAGGGAATAAAAAGGACTTCATCCCAGCACTGAAGGATCTGTTATTTGTAGGTTCTTTTCCAGCTAGTGACTAGACATATTTTTCTGACTTTTCTTCTCCAGTGTCTTCTCCAAAATCTAAGTTTGTGTCTCCTTGAAAAGAGCAAACAGCTGGGACACATAGCCTGTGTAGTAGCAGGCAAACCCCAATGCAGTACAGGAGACTTTAGCATGAACCTGAGTAAACAAACAATTTCTACCCCATCTTCCTGTTGAAAAACAGGCATTAAAATATTTTTTTTAATTCTACACTCCTGACCTTCTTCATAATACACTGAAACCAGAAGAAAACACTTCCTCACAGTGCGAGTGGTTGAACACTGGGACAGGTTGCCCAGAGAAAGGTGTCCTTTAGTTCACTTCCCCCCCTCCAAAGAAACTGTTATTAAATAATTAGAAAATTATATGTTCGCCATACACTTATGGTGTAAAGCATACAAGCAAATTCAGAAGCGACTTCGAAAAATTAATGCAGGTTTTGTGTTCGCAAACAGGATCTCCTGTGAAAACGGAATCAAGAAGACAAACACACTAGAAAAACTATGGAAGTACAGAATCTGAGCTGGTGAGGCAAAAGTAAATATTTACAGAAGTTAGTCTAGAGTTTAATTTGCAGTGAGTGGGAAATGTATTCTTCGACTGAAGGCATAAACTGTTGTGTAGCTTCTGGACAGCTTCCAATGCATGCTGGAAAACTGATGCTCCTATCACTAGCAAAGTAAAAGCAAAAAAAAAAAAAAAAAAAACAAGAAAAAATGTAAAAATTTTCCCCGGTATATTGCTAT
>JAWLRI010000957.1:780927-791962 GCA_034781795.1 Crypturellus tataupa | reverse complement strand
TGGAAGGTACCTGGTACGTGTTGTACGTGTCCCACGTGGTATTCCTCTTCACCCCCCAATTCGCATGCAAACTAGTCAGGTGGGCACTGCTGAAAATGTCATTGTTCAGGCCTCTTTCATGAGGTGCAAATGGCGAGAGATGTCCCCGCCTGGGTCCTGTGCTGGTCCTCCCAGAGACAAGATGCCAGCGTTATGAGGCGCAAATGTCAACAATGTTGAGACAAAACTCAGTCCACCACAGTCTCTTACACTTACTTATAAGGAGCATCAGCAACACAGTGGACAATAAAGAGCATGAAAAGCAATTGCAAATAGAGCAGTGTGTCTGTGCTAGCGAACAGCTTGAGAGAACAAGCCAAAACTACCAAAAAGTCAAGGCATGGATGCAAAAATAATTTGAGTATCCTGCTGTGCATACTACTTCTGCTCCTAATAGTCTGCAGAGAAAATCAATATTTTCATACATTTTTTGAACATGGCAATATCATGAAGGCCCCTTTTTGTAAAGCCATTTTCAGAGCATCTCTGGAACATCCAACAAAAATGGTCATCCCATTTTTATAACACACTGCACTGTGTGAGGGGGAAAAAATACCCAAAACATTCTCATCCTGCAGTAGCTCTCAGAAGTAGAATATCATTTTATATCCATATTAGATATGAGTGGGTTCTTAAGCTCAAATGCTTTAAGGACTCTTTCAAACTCAAGAACCATTAAAAGCAAAATGTCTTTGAGGATTTTAATTTTTAAGTCTATGTCAGCCAACAGGTTCTGTGGCCATCTAGGATGAAGAGAGCCTTTCTTTAAAAATCTGAAAGCGTGCAGCATAGGGTAAATATCACCAAAGCAAAGGACACACATGTGATGGGGGGAAAAAGAATAACCTGAAAACTACAGAAAACCAAAAATATTTCAAAGTTACATAAATTCACCAGACAGAGCATTATAGGACAAGGGATATCTGCTAGGATGAACAGGTCTTTCTCCTCTTCCTTCAGGGAAATGAACAAAATCAAACAAACTAGCTGAGTGGCATGCAAGTCCCATGAAGCTGAGAGCACAGGAAGATGCCTTCCTCATGGCTAGAAAAGAAGCCAGTCCTACCATAGCTCTTACTTTCATTAAGGGTATTTCCTTCTAGCACAATTCACATGAGATGCAGAAGCAAAGCAGAGGAAATAGTTACCTTTCCTTTTGCACAGCCCAGAGCACAGACATCTACATTTCATCCTCAGAAGCCAGGCCCTGCATCTACACCCCTCACAGTATCTGCAGCGTCAGGTACCACTCGTCCAGTGAAACTACTGACTACCTGCCATTTCTTCCATCTTTTCTTTAAAAAGTGGGATAAGGGGAGAAGAAAGTTGGTGTTGAGAGGAGGCTCAATATTTAACAGCTCTGGCCGCAGGACACTCATTGAAGACCCCCTTTTGGAGCTTAATCTTTTATTATTATATAATTTGGCTTCTGAAGAGTCTCCTGAGGCACCCTGGTACAAAATCATCAGCAGCTTCTTTTCTCCAGGGTTTCCTATTAGGGACACTTCTCTGTTATGAATAAGAGATGAGTAAGCTGAGACTTAATTTAATGCTCCAATTAAGATTTGAACCCAGGATATAAAAGACTTGGCTATTGATCTACCTTACAGTGGCATGAAAAAGCTGTTATGAATGTCCAGGTTTCCGGTGTTCTTGGTTTTACACCAACCTACAGGTCTTAAAGCATCCTCAAGGTCATGTAGCTCCAAGCAACATAAATACCTTGTTGCAACAGAGAACTCTAAAGGAAGAAGGAGAGAGTTTCCACGTTATGTGTTGATAAAAGCATAGGTTGGGTTATTACAGTTTAGCTCTATCTCCTGACATCTTAATTATATTATGATGTTCTTTCATTACTAAAAACTGAAAGCTGACACTTCTGAAATACAAGTTTTTAATAGAAGTTTTCAGAAAATAAAAGAGTTCCAAGAACCCCTAAAATCACTCCCCTCTAAATTCTAAATAATTAACAGGAAAATTTATATTTAAAAAATGACTCTTGCCAACTTTGTTCCTCTGCTGTAACAAACAAGGCATAAAGACCTAAAGAAGGCATAATTCCCCTTCACTGAATATCTTGCTTGTATCACACATCCCATTTAAAGTTTCTAAGTGCCTGCTATTTGGAAGTCTTGTCATCCATTTGGAAATTAGAATCTGGTATCAGAAGCAATTCCCCTCTTCCTATTACTTAAATGAGAACTAAATTAGAAATCAAATAGCTTAGAAGGATCCATGTAGCAGCCTAGCATTTTTTCCCCCCAAGTTTTGCTCCCTAAGGAACACCTTTGGTTTAGGTAACTCCAATTCATGCGTTGCCTGCATCAACTGTCCCACTGCTGTTTAGAAATGCAACGAGTTGCTGTATTTTAAAGAGCTTCTCAGCTGTACTACAGACATAAAAATAATAGACAGGAAAACCAGAATGCTCAGACAGCATAAAAGCAAGGTTTAAGAGCAAATTGTTTACCTTGCTGTGCGAGCAGTCTAACGATTTTCAAGCCAGCAATTACATCCCATTGCTGTCACAGCTAAGAAATTTTATTAAGCAATTGGTAAATTCTGATCTCACCACATTCATGCACTAATAATTCCAGAATTCTCAGTCCAGTGGCCCCTAATAAGCAACTCAGATCACATGTCTTTCCCTTACATAAATGTTTTTCTTTTCTTTTACTGACCTATTTGAATTAGTAAACACCTGGCCAACTCATAGTGTTTTCTGCTTCTATGAGATTCGTTTTGAAGGAAGTTTAAGTTTGGAGTTAGAAAACAAAACAAAAAACGAAAGCACAGCCAAGCCCCAAACCACATTGCTACAACTTACCACTAAGGAGCTGATGATGGACATGAAACTATTTTGAATTTACTTTTGTTGTTGTTGCTGTTTCAAACTCAAGCTTGGGAAGCAGGGAGCTCCCCAAGACAGGCATTTCAAAATCATCATCATTCTATAGAACACAGTGACATGTGAGAAAATTTAGGGATTTCCTCCTTGTTCCTAATTTTATAAAAGCACCAAGTGTAGGAGGAAGTACAGACAGGTAATAGGCTTGCTTCACACAAGAACAATACAACATGACACATATCTGCTTACATAGTGCCTATAAAAGGTATGCATAAAGCATATTCAAGAAAACTAGAAGGTCAAGCATTGCAACAAATAATTTGGGGACTATTACAAAGATGTATGGCTCTAAAGGAAAGAAGAACTTCTTAGATCATAAATAAAGATCTTAAACAGCACTGGACTCACGCTTGTTCCCTGGTGTATACCACCAGCAACTGGACTCCAGCTAGACTACATACCTCAGATCACAACCTTCTGACCCCAGCAATTCACCCAGTTTTCAGTTCACCTCACTGGCTACTTATCTAGCCAGTATTTCATCAGTTTGTCTATGAGGATGTAATGGTAGATGGTGCGAAAAGTCTTACTAAATTTAATATAAAGGCTATCAGGGTGGTTAAACACAACTTCCCTCTTATAAATTCATGCTGACTACACTCTTAATTCCCTTCTTGTCCTTCATGCCTCTGGAAATGATTCCCAGGATTAATTGCTCCATACCCTTCCCAGGAATCAAGGTGAGGCTGATGCTACCTGCAGTTCCAGCCTCACAGTGTGTGTATGGGTAAGTTTGCCTTGCTCCAGACTTTCCCTCTGGTCCCATGGAACTGAGATTCCTGAAGGCCACTCAGAAGTAACATTGTGCTACTCTGCAGTCCAGCATCATGCTCCAGGATATCTTCCATCCCATACGACTCGCAGCTTCCAGGCTAGCTGATCAGTGAGAATTAGGGTTGGGAACTCTGCTTCCTACAAATACTCAGCAGGATCAGTATGGCTGGTTGCACATAACTCACTCTTCACTCTGATAACAAAGGTGCAGCAAGGTTAGAATGATATTCACATAAAATACACTATACTCTCATGATCCAGCATACACAAGCCAAAGAAGTCTCTGATCTGCTAACATGTGGTCCCTTTTAGCTGGCCTGTTTTTCATTATCCCATTTGACTTCCATGAAATTGAAAAAATCCTTTTATTTCCTATCTTCCTCTAACTCCCATTTAACTCTCTAGGATAGCCAAAGGAATCAGCAAAATAGTACATTGATATAATTTGGTGATATATTTTGACATTTCTTTTAAGTTTCTACTTTTCTGTCATCTAACAGGGAGAGGTACAACTGATATAATGTTATTAAGCAGTTCATAGCCACGCATGTGAATAGCTGTCATGATAGAGTAGAAAAAAGGATGTTACTAGTTCTATAAATCCATTTAACGTTAAATGTGCATGTCTAATTAGTGAGGTGTATGGCAACCTCTAGTGGTACATGCCTGCTTAGAAAACAGCAAGCATCCATCTTCAGGCATGTCACAGGATGCTGTAGGAAGCAGACTAACTATAGAGAAGTCAAATATCACAAAAGTGTTTTCCAAATAAGTTAGAGGAATTATTACCAACTGAAGTGTGGCTTTAAGTGACACATTGAATTCTTGCAATAATATGCCACTGGGCTGTACAGTTTTACTTATTAGCAATTGTACCAGCAGGGCAAATGAGGCTGATATGAGTAAACTGGTAAAAGTTTGCCTGTTCAATAAGCCAAGCAAAGGAAAATTCTGTCCTCGGTGCAGGTGGGCAACTCCTCACCTGGTTGTAACTTGCTGCTCAGATACCATCAGGCTGCCTCTGGTAGTCTAATCAGTTGTGACAATACCAACAACCATGCGGATATTTTTATAATGGTCTGTTAGGATTATTTAAACACACCACAGGTGTCAGCACTTTATAAATAGGAGAGAGAGGGCAGCGCAGGTGATATTTTTAACACTATATTGATGAAATAGTTTCTGCATAATTATAAGCAAACCCTTCCACAGTCAATAAGATACCAGAAGACAGAGGGGAAGGCTCTCCATATGCATGAAGTCAGGGAAGTCTATGGCAGAGGACATTCAGCATTAATTGCATCCTGCCCAGTATCTGATTATGAAACATCTATTACATCTATTTTTACTTCCAGTAGCTGCTTGAGATAAAAAGATTCACATAAATCTGCCAATTTTCTTGCCTGTTGGAATGTGATATAAATCACCCAACATCATGAAGTTGTATTTTACTGAGATTCCAGCTACAGTCTATTGAATATTTTCATATTCTCTATTTTCATAGAAAAGAGACTATGTAACTTGTAAAAATTGGTAGTCTCTGTTCAGAAGAGGATTACAGAAAAACATTTGCATGGAAATGGAATTACTTCTCACATTACAGAAGGAATCAGAGCATCTGGTGAGACCTGAAGTAAGACTGTCTATTCACTTGTCTTACTAAGCACACTTTAAGTTAAGAGCCTAACATCTATTACAATTTTAAAAACTATATATAATATTTAGTAATAAAGTCTTGTTCTCTTTTTAGGGTTTTCCTCCAGAGAAAATGCTTTTTCCATTATGAATAGAGTGGTTTATTCCCTCACAGAGATTCTTGCACTCTGATGACAGGGTCAAAATCTAAATAATAAATAATAGTAAATACTCTGCTTTGGAATCATGGAGCAACTTGCAGCCATCAGTGATGGCTAGATTTAATAATAGTGACTAACAGGCTCCATAAGCTGGGGAAAGGAAGTACAAAATAACTCTTATGTAATGTATGTGCTCATAAATATTTATTCCTATTGCTTTTCTTGACAACCAAAACTTATAAATAAACAATTCAACTTGAGGAAATCATCTTGAGAGGAAATCACTTTTAAAAGTCTTTCTTTATGGTGCTTAAGCCTGTTTAGGAATGAGAAAGCTCCTGAGAAGAAAATTCTACTATATTTGCAGCAAAACCTCACAGGAGAAATGCTTCTCTGGAGCTTACTTCTTACTCCTCATGCCATAGTCCCACAGGACATTTTACTACAGAATGTAATACATTTTTTTACAGTAAGGTCTTTGGATTTATAAGCAATCATGATCACAGTGACAAATTAAATCACAACCTTGGCGGCCACTTTTGTGTCTACAGTCCAGATGTACAGCTTCTAATAGTAGAACAGGATTTGGGGACAGTATCACACATTGGAAAAAAAATCCAGTATATTCCTTAAACCTCTTCCTGTTTTTCTGGTTCTGTTTCAAATTTAAGGTCACCTGCTTTCATTACAGTTTCTATTATACAGGAATAGAGTGTTTGCTTAAGAATTGGCATTCGCTTAACGTTCATGCAGAATATCTTCAGAGTACATCAAAATATCATATTCTATATAAACTATAATAAAGATACTGCCCTTTTATTCACAACTCCTTTGAGCTGATAAACATGCTCATTTTCTGTGTCTAACCTCACATTATTTCCATGCAGGACTCCAACCCTGCCAAAACCCAATGGTCAGCACAACCAGCACCCTGCTCAGGCCACTTGCCCATCAGACTAGTGTCTATTTTTTATTTCCAGATACTACAGGGTCATTAACTCAAATATTTTCCATTTGCCCCAAGGATCACTGAGGGGTTAGCCTCAAGCACAGTCTTACTCTCTGAATAAAGACAAAGCAGAGCAATTCTCAGAGCATTTGAGCCTTTGCAAACATTAATGGCAATAACACTTTGCCTTCAACCCCATGCTAAGTCTCTGCTAAATGCTGTATAGAAATCAATCAAGGCTGCTACTAACAGCCTTCATTTTTTGAAGAAACAAGGATTTTTAATATGTCACTACTATTTTCTTTGCTCTGACTTCTTTCTTTTTCCTAGGTATTATATTTCAAATGTGCCTTTATACAATTATCTTTATACAATCAAAGAGCAGCCCCTGATAATTTCACACATAATTTAAGTGCAGCATTTTTTTCTCTTTGTTTACTGCCATTCACCATTATGGCCTCCTTTCTGCACATAACAGCATGAAGCAACAGCAAAAATTTGCAATTATACTGCCAATAAGAACATTAGCACAATTATTTCACCACTAAAATCAAGCAGTCAGTGTTACAGGGACTTTTTAACTTTGCATGTCTAGACAGAAGATGAATACACCAAGTTGTTGACATCTTGTGTGCAAGGAGTGCAAGAGAATTTCACTATATTGCACATCCTTCTTTGGGTCTTGAGATGGGTCTTAACCCTCAGGGAGGTCAATGTGCCCCAAGATGCAGCTACAGATGGTGAAAACAGCACATGAGAAAGCTAGAAAGCGCATTAGGAAAAATGCAGGTGCCAGAAGGAGTCTTGCTGCCTGTAAATGCTCCTGCTGCGATTCAATCAAAGCAGACAGGCTGAGGTCAGATGGATGGAAGGGTGAGATTATTCCTTCCACCCCATCTCATTCGCCAATGCACCACAGTATCTTTAGTCATTCCATAATCCACTTGACCCATAGCTTTTAATTTGGAATAGCAGATGTCTGCTAACTTGGAGGACAACTACAAAATAGCTGAGTGGGGATAACAGGTAACTATATCAAGACTAGCAAGGTCACTTCTTCAAGGCTCAAAATACAGTCAGAGGAACACATCTCATTTAGGTCTGAGGAAGCAGCAGTAGAATAAAATGGAAGGAATCAGAAAAAAAAGAACTCTGAAGCACGCAATGATATATCACCCTAAGCATGGGACTGAGTTTGGGATCTTCAGGGTATCATATCTCACGACATCTACATCCAACCAGGTAGAGGAATCTACGACTTCACTTCAGAAATCTGCATCAATAAAAGCTTGGAAAGATGAGGAAAAAGACACATTTTTCCTGCCATTGGAGAAAGGAGAAGTACAAACATTCTCCTATTCTGTATTCATATACAGATATGAGGCATTACCAAAAGACAAGTAACAAAAAAACAAAACAAAAATCTCCCTAATTCAAACTCTGAACACCCATTAATGCTGCCAGGGTATGAAACAATTGTGGGTATCAAGCAGGGAGAAGGTAGTAAAAGGACACACTCATGCTGGATAGTTTAATATACATTAAATATACACGAGGAAGCAAGTATTTCTAGAACACAAGGGGCAGGGAGAGAATTACATCCTAGTAGCAGTGGTTTAGGAACAAAATGTATTTCTTGTTAACCAAGTTCTTTACAAAGTGCACAGGCACACAATTACCATTCACTTATTTTTGGCACGCATTCTATACTTGCTAAGCTCTATAAAACTCCATGTTGCTTTAATAAGGACCTTCCTTGTTTGCTTTGGGGTGTGCAGCAGGTTGGCTGCGAAGATATCAGTACACACGGCCACCAGCCTTTACATAGTGGTCTGGAGCAGAATACAGAAAAAATATAAAAAAGTGAAGGACCAACTTCAATATCTACTTCTCCAGAGTTATGCTGTTTTAGGAACCTGAGCAGATAATACCTTACCACTATAAAAAAAATTGAAAATTACAGCTGTAGGTTCTATGGCCCATATTTACGGGACCCTGTCACAAAATAATCATTATGTTTTGTCTGATTTAACAAAAAAAATCTTTTGCCAAACGTGCAGGAAGAACTGAATGGAGCTGAAAATCCAGTGTACGCACTACATGAGAACCACCCCACCCCACAGGGCATCTTTGTAATAAACTGATGCATGACTGAAAAAGCATAGTTCCTACAAACCACTGAAAATCTTCCAATTTAAAAGCAGCCGATGAGCTATTCTCTTAAGAGAACAGTCAAAAATTTCTCAAGAGAAGCTAGTGCTGTTTGTGCACTAAGAAGAGAACCAGGCTCCAGAAGCACATCAGATTTATGCAGGGTTAACTGAGTTCCAGTTTCTGTTACTTAGCTCATCCATATCTATTAAGGCACATAAAATTCAAGCTCCTCTACTCCTGGCTTTCAGCAAAGAAAGACGAGTTTAAACAGAACTCTGTTTCAGATGTCTTATATTTACCTGATGATCCTCTGAGCAGCATATTGATGAAGTGAGCGGAACTGGGCTGACATATTTGCCAAGGCTACCAGCCAATTTGTGTGAAGGTACTTGTCCTGTTAGAAAAAAGAGGGAGGAAAAAAAACACATCAAACTCTCCTTTCTATGTACCGAGTTACCTGCTAAAGGAAACCACTCAAAAGACCGTAAATAATTATCTATTGCATTGTAGGTAGCGGTCAAAGGTGTATAGCAGAACTGCTTAGTGTACTTGGAGATGTTTCCTATAAGGCTTTTAAGAGTGATTTTATAGAGATTTTAATGTGTGTGCACATGCATGTGCACACATATATATTTGTGTGTGTGCCCTTATATCTTTAGCAATGTTGATTTACAATATCATGAATGTAACCATTACTGAAAGATGTTTTCCTCTCCTACCTTTTGTAATCTTATCCTAAATGTTCTGCTTTGCATCTCTTGACCTTCTTACTAATTCCTTCTAACCATTCTAGGTATCCCACTCCCCATAACTTTTACCATATGATACTTCAGAGCTTTGCTCCCCTTATTAGCAATTCTGAAACCATTTGACCAGATACACATTTAAAGGACATGTCTATCAAAGCAAAGGCTTTTCACAGACATGACAAAGTTTAGATTCCACAGCTATATGGGAGTCTTCACTACCAACTAATCTTGATCACAGCCATGTAAACATAGATGAGAATACTGCTCAAAAGGGAAAAATGAATTCTTAAATCACCATACAGACTTATTGTGATAATATTAAGAGTAGAGTTTCCAACTGTACATTCAACTTTTTAGAGACACAGCTATATGACTTCCAGACTTCACTTCCCAAGAAAGGTAGGACTATATATCAATGTTTCTACAAGTGAAGGATTTCTTTTCTCTATGCATATTTAAAATATATCTTTATACCAGAGTATAACTAATTTGAAATTCTATTGATATATACCAAAAATCATCTCTTCTAGTTGGTTTCATCATAAATGTTAAATCCTTACCTTCTCCAAATCAAAATATAGTTAAATGTTTTTTTCATTGCTTTCATGAAAAAAAGTTCTGTGACTTTATTTTTTAAAAGTATTTTAAAATGCATGATACTATCATTCTATATTTGATATAAGGTTTGGAAACATATGCCTGAAAATTTCTATACATACAAATAAGCTATACAGTTGTGAAGCTGAAGAAGTTATGCTTCGCCAGAACTCAAAAAGGTCTTATTCAGTCACTGTACTTATACATTAAAAAGAAAGAAAAATCTAACAGCAGAGTTGAAATAATAATAACTTCATGCAGGTTAAAAAAAAGGTGTAAGTATTTATGCAGATTTTTTTCTTCTTATCTGAACTCTGTTTTTTTTAAGAATTATATATGTAGTTATGCACTTGGATTATGGAGTTTAGAAAATTTTATCCAATGAATTGAATAATATAGAAATTGTGCTACATGTTCAAAAGCAATCAATACTGTGTTTAGTGAATACAGCTGATCTTCCCATATGCTTTCCTCCTATAGCTTCAGATGCCAACTGGTTGCAACAGAATCACGAAAAATCCTACACTCGTCTTGAAATTGCATTGGTCATGTGGATTTCTACCTTCAGCAGTGTGCTCGTAAGTGTTCAGTATGACTCTTACCCTTGTCCGTGTCATGTTGTATTGGATGGTTCTTATCACAACCAGTATCAGAAGACTTCCAAGGGAGATCTCTGTTAAGACACGTTCAGCATACCAAGTGATATTTTTCAATATCTGAAAAAAAAAAAGAACAGAAAGTTCCTCAGCGCTCAGGTCTACCCTCACCAAGAACAGAACAAGTTCTCTGGATTCTCACATCCCTTCACAAAACCAAAGACACAGTAAAGTGAAAAATAAACAGAAAGGGCCCTGCTGTATTATCAGCTGGTAGATCTCATCGATTTATAAGTCACATGGATACACACTGCCTGGAAAGATGATTAAAATGAGCTATTTCATAATTTCTAGTGTTCCATATACCACTGTGCTGTTGCATCCTTTCTGATCCTTTCTTCTCCGCGGTGACGGTGACAGGACGAGGGGTAACGGGTGCAAGTTGAAGCCCAGGCAGCTCCAGCTCCACGAGA
>JAWLRI010000957.1:740645-777403 GCA_034781795.1 Crypturellus tataupa | reverse complement strand
AGATCTGCAACCGCCTGCATGGACCCTGTGCCCTGCTCTGGGTGTCCCTGCTGCAGCAGGGGATGCACTGGGGGATCCCTGGAGGTCCCTTCCAACCTCAACCATCCTGGGATTCTGTGATCTTCTCCTTCACATGTCAGAAGGTCTCTGGGTCTGCACTAGCCACCTGCATAATGTCCCCAATTCCTTCCTGTTTTTCCTCATGACACGCACTGAAGGATTCCCAGCCAACAAGTGGGAGAACTGCCTGCTTCATCCTGATGCCTCTCTCTGGGTACTGAGGTTGCTCCCCTTCACCTAGCTGACAATTTTGACCAAGTAGAGTCTCCTGTCTTTACATGCTCTCTCCTATCAGATCGACCATTTCCGAGGATCCTGCATAAGGAGAATTAACATGCTCTTTCCCCCCAGGACCTTCAGCCAACTCACTTGGAGCAATATAGCAGACTTGCACCCAAGACCTGTCCTGAAAGTGAATTAAAGGCCCAATAAAACGAGTTTACAGGAACTGCCCTAACAAACATGGATAAGAGCATCCTCTATAAACCCAGGGTTACTCTGGGGAGTACAAACAAGAATTTGCTGTCAAGGGTTATTTCACACAACGCTATCACATCATCACTTTTTTCTTTAATATATGAGGCACATTTCAGTGAAACACCATGTTTTACAAGAATGTGGATATCCCAAATCTATACCAAATCAAGCTCATTACCAAAGTCATTAATTAACCTCTTCTCTCAAGAAGTCTTACACGAGGATCATCATCTGACTATGGCCCTTCTTCCCACTCCTTCTTTGACCTCAACAAGTTTCTTGCCATTCAGTTTTCTTATTTTTTTACTTTTAGAATTTCCACATCCTCCTGCTGACTAATCGCCCAGTTAGCAAAGCCTCTTCCTTCTGTAAGAGAAGGGATGAATAAGTAGTAACTAGTTTCCTGTAAGAAAGAGATAAGGAGATCTGGCCACCGAATAACTTGCAGAAAACAAAGAAAACAGAAACCACTGGGAGCTGTTGCTGTTTTTACACTATTTACCCTCCTGCCTAAGATGAAGGCACACAACCTGATATATTTACACACATCCCTTCTATATTTATTTGGTGAAATTCTGCAATATTTTTAAAGAACAGCAGTTAGAGGTATTTTCAGAATCCAAAGCCCCTGTGAATTTCCCCCCAATTTATGCAATGTTATCTGCACAGGATTATCCAACACAGTGTTTTCTACATTCGATGAACATAACACTAAAGCTGCAAACTCTGCAATACTGGCAGCAAGGTCCAAGCCCAACGCTCAGTCACCTGTTGCAAAGAAGCATTACACCACTGCATCCCTCTCTGGCCACAGAGGAATCTTCCCCCAGAATTCAACATTGCCAGATGACTCCACATCTGAAAACAGGAGAATCGCTTGTGCTCACACATGCATTTAAGGTGTGGGCATGAGCTAGTCTAGAAAAACGTACAAGCAATAGTTAGGTACTCACAGCCCTACATTTATTTGTTGGAGGTGCAAAACACCCACTCTTCTTCATGGGAATGGAAAGGGTTACTTAGTTTCACTGATAATCAGGTGTTTACTTCTCAACAGTAATTGAAAGTCAGGCTTTAGGTGATGTCATCACTTGGTTACTAATCACTAAAAGAGCACTGTACTGGAATCCAAAAAGGTCACCACATATTTTTAGTTTCTATAGAGTTAAATTTGTCATTTAAAATTCTATATGGTATGCATTTAAGGAGAGTAATAATTATGGTAATACAAACTGTTCTACATGCTTACAGATCACAGACACTCCACATGGTTACGCTCCCTCTGATGTTTTTTAAGATCTTAAACACTTTCTATTAAAAGAACTTTAAGGTTACACTTCAAACCATAAATTAATTAGAAATTAAAGAAAATCATTAGAGCACATAAAGTGCCTACTGGCTGGCTTCATAATTCAGTATACTTTGCCACCTTATTTATCTCTGCAAAAGAGTACTTGGAAGTATGTACTGGACATATTGCTTCTTCTTACTTCCATTCTATTTTCCCTCTGCTCCAATTTACCACTACAACCATCCAAACCTAGTGGAAAGAGCTCACCATCTGCCCATCCGCTGGCTAAAGACCTTAAATTAAGGTAGTGGCCGATTATTATGACAAGGAACAGAAATAAAAACAAAGATATTTTGCAACTGAGAAAAAGACTTGAGCTTACAAATACTTCATAATCTCTACCACTCATCATTAAAGCTGGATTTCGTTTCCTCATGGCATTACACACACTAAGCACGTTTAAATACTGACTTGGTTTGTTTTAAAAACTGTTATGGAAATTCTGAATCCCTGAATTGTATTGGAATTGGAATGAAATGAATTCTCCCACCCCACTGCCAGGACACGACTGCTCTTTGGGGCCCACACTCAAACACTGCGTTCAATGTTGGTTTAAATGACTCAAGCAATCAAGCCTCCACTTGGTAGACTATTCCAGAGCTCTAACATCTCAACACTAGGATTTTTCCCTGTGGTTTTCAATCTGCTTTCTACCTTTACCCATTATTATCCCACTGCTGTTTTATAGTACTCTAATGGATCTTCATAAGCACCTCCTGTCCCGTAAGATTTAAATTAGTTAGTTTTACTATATTCTTTTGTTTAATGTCATTTAGGGGTACATTGCAACAAAAAAACTTTTATTTGTATTTATTTTAAGCTTTCCATTTGCCAGACAGAGTCTTTCTTAAATTATATACTGTGGCTGCAGTCACAGTTAATGACCTTTCAAGAATATTACAATATCGCTATCTAAAGACTTCAGAATTGTGAGGATTTTTGAACACTACCAAGAGCTGAAAGACAGACTCTCAGCCCACATGTATCTCTGGCTACATCAATAAGCAAAGTCTTTAATAATAGGGTATCTTTCCACTTTTGCTACTTTGCTACTTCATTTTCCTCCGTGAGCAAAGCTCAGAATTGCCAGAAGTCCTGATTTAACATGGTTTCTCTCCATATTAAAAATCTCTCTAAAGCGAAGTCATATTTACAGTTTGCAACTTCATCACTATAGAAGCTAAATGACTAATTTACCTAGCACACTGAAATATTTTAAACATGTCAAAAAGTACACCTCAGATCCAGTGCGTACCCGATAATCACAACCACATGCTACATTAATAAAAAAATAAAAGCACACAAACCTTTTACCATCAGAGCACTAGCTCTAGTGATCCTGGTTGGTCTGGTATGCCGACTTCTGACCCTAAATCTCAAGAAAAAGTACATCACAAGTGTCTGCTTTGAAGGCTTTATTTCATTACTGGTTGGGCTAGAGCTCTCCCTGCCTTGCACAGAATAATCCTATCTAGGCCTTTAAACAGTGTTTTTGCCAGCTGTAAAACACAAAGGATGGTGAGACCCATCCGTTGAAAGTCAACTGAAAGCCCCACGGCAGCAAAGAGTTTTCAGAAGCATATTCCAACAGGTCCTCCCCCAGCAAACTTTCAAGGGTCAGGAGAACCATTTGTGATTACAAGAAAAATCTGAAACAGCTGAATTAAGAGGAAAAAAATATTTTTAAAGGTAGTAGCATTCTAACACAACTTCTCCTTTGGAGTGAATTTGCCCAGCATTTGTAGTACAGATATTGCTTTCAAAATCTGTGTTTTATTCAATACAAGGTTCTGGGAGATTTTTATTTCCCTCAGCACACTGCAGCATCCTACTGAAAGTCATATGAAGTACTCAGGAAATAATGCAAGAATTAACATGTGTCTTATCAGCATTCTAAGTCAATAGATTCTAAAGAAAAATCCAAGCGAAAAAAGAAGAAACCTATAAACTTTATTCTAGGCAGAGGTAATGCTTTGTAAGCACAGTCTTTAAAATGTTTACCCAATAACCTTCCAGGTTCTGTTCATCATACACTTACTTATCCTTCTCCATTTACCTCCCACCCTTCCTCTCGTGGTACCTCCTTCTCCGTCTCCTAATTCTTTTCCACAAGAGACATTTGAAACAGCTTCCTAATTATGATTAACCTCTCTCCCACACTTTATTCCTTCAGTAGGGATGCGGCCTCCCGGGGTCCTTCTTTCACAGAGCATTCCCATGAAGAGTGTGTTTCTCCAAATAACTGTGTTTTGCATTAGCTGAAAGGACTAGGTGTTTTTCAGATTAGCCTCCTGAAAAATAGGATTCCTATCTGTTTAGTACATTTATGCTTTCAAAGACTATACACGAAGGCCCATGGAAAAAGAACAACATCCCAATTATCATCACAGGTTAAAGGATTATAATTAATAAGTAAAAAACAGATGCAGCCACCATGAGCAATATTTGGTAGGCTCATGAAGCTTGTGTCAATGCCTCAACTAGTGCAGCTTGAGATACACAATATCATTTCTGTACTATGTATGAAATACATACAGATACCTTCATTGGCATAAGCTACGTATTTGAAAGTTTAAAATATTGTTAGTTCTCTGACAGCAGCTGAATCTTTAAGTACGGTAAGTACTAAAAGCCCTGGCTGCCTCAGAGAGCCCTGCTATGAGCCAGGCGTGAAGCTATGTGTGAAATGGTCACCATGAGACCTACAGCAGCTCCCCAAAAAACAGCAGGCAGGAAACAGACGCTTGAGACTAGAGGTAAGGAAAGTCCTGTATGTTTTTAAATTTGTTTTACAAAAGGGTAAGGGTGGTTTTTGAAACCAGAAGAAGCAAAATAAGAGACTATTGCTCAGAAAAACTGAATAGGACCCAGAAATTTGAAAACCTCTTGTGACCAGCATAGCTGGACACAAAAACAAATACGGAATGAGGTAGTGGTTAAAAGTAGACAAGTTCTGTCAGCACCTTCCAATTTCCCACAGTGGAGCTGAAGCAAAGCAAATGGCTATAACCTATAGCTGGGAAAAAACATTTTCCATCATATTGTTTCATAGTCCTGCAGTGCTGGCAAGGGTGAAAAATGTCACCAGCAACAGGCTGAAGTGTGAAAGTTTCTGGTAAACATCTTCTGCTAAAAGGGGAGAAATTGGAATGAGAGGGAAAGACTTAGGAAATATTTAAGGGAGCAATAATCAAGGCTGAGGGACAAATAGATAATATGAAATCACTACAGAGGAGGTTTTTCCAAATAGAGCAGGCTATATGGGAGAATGGGAAAGTTGAATTTCTGGTTACAAGTCACTACTGTTATTTTCAGATAAATTGATTAGGATATAACATGAAAGCAGGGAGTTCTAGTAAACACGGACAACTAGTCAGGAACCATAATCTAGAGGATTAAAAGTAAAAGCTTAAAAGAGGAAAAAAGTAATATTTTCATGAAACTAAAAAGTCAAAAGGATCAGTCAGTTGTGTAATTAACAGGCGAAACAGACGTTTCACTGCAAGAAAGGGACTCTGACCAAACGGGAAGCATCTGAACATCCTGCAGCTGTTAAGCAGAAACTGATGATGGGACACAGTAAATTAAGGAGCTGCCATGAGGTAAAGCTGCAATGCTAGGGTGCTAGGGTGCATGTTCTAGTCTGGCTTGGCTGCAAAGGGCCTGGCTTCGAGGTGTTGCAAGAGATTTCTTTTTTTCTTCACCATGGCAGAGTGTTAAAATGAACAGACACAGACACCTTGGTTGCAGCTAATAGGCTGTGAGTTCTTAAACAGAGCTAATTTGTATCTACCTATATATATCCATTTTCAAGAGCAGGTTTTATACCAAGGGATAGATGAACTGCCTTGACCGTGAAAAATACCCAAAGCTGTCCACTGCACCCCCTTGAAATCTCCTGAAGAAAAATGTACTGTTAAATGAAGAACCACAGTTGATCATTAACAAAAATGGTCACCTACTGTAGTATGTAAATATTACAGGGATAAGTTGCGGTTCACATTTCATTTCCCGACTTCTGAATGCTCAGTGTACTGAAAA
The DNA here is from genome assembly GCA_034781795.1 of Crypturellus tataupa. Taxonomy (NCBI): domain Eukaryota; kingdom Metazoa; phylum Chordata; class Aves; order Tinamiformes; family Tinamidae; genus Crypturellus; species Crypturellus tataupa. The sequence continues at coordinate 771,474 of JAWLRI010000957.1, read as the reverse complement.
TTTAACATTTTTAAACAAAATGTAAACGTGAAAATGGGTAGTAAAAACATTATTTGTTTTTGACATCATGCACAATGTAAATCCAGGCCAAAATTACATAAGAGGAAATATTTCCAGACTCTTATTGAAAACATACAGAGGCGTGCTCTAAAATGATGCCCAAGGATTGCTTTTTTTCCCTCCTCCCCCCATCTCAGAGATGAAGTCGACTTATCCTGGGATAAAACATCAACTTACTGATGATATCACCCAGAAGCTATTCCCTAGGGGAGAAATAGGGAAGGCAGCCTCCTCCCATGAATGAACCTGGGGTCACGTTGCTTCCCAGCTCTCTGGAGGAGGTTCCTCCAGGATGTCCTTCCTACCATCCCTCCCAGCAAGTGAAGCCTGGACCTGCCTGCCCCACCAGGTCCTTTATTCCTTCAGCCTTCATTCTCCCTCCCTGCACCCCATTCCCTGGCCAGCTGACCCATTTGCTCTCAGATCTGCCTCTTCCCAGCCTCCCTTTTCATTTCCCACCCTTCTCCTCATCTAGAAGTGGTCTGACTTCACCTCCTGTAGCACTTTGTCACTCTGCTCCAGTCCTCTCTCTTTTCTCATTTCCTGGCTCAGCAGTCCCAATCTTCACCCATTTCTTGACAAATTTCTCTTTCTCTCCATTTGTATCCGATCCCATGTCCCAACCACACATGTTTTATGTATGAAAAGCTTACAGACAACCGGAGGATGGCAAGATAGTGTTTTTATTCCTCAACACAACCTCGCGATGAAATGAGAGCACTCAGTCCAGCTCTGCTCATCTGCAACTCTGAACACACCTTTTCCTCAACTCAGCAACCCACCTACAGAGGTTTTAGCAACATACACCAAATTGAAGAGTATCAAGATATTCAGATATACAAAAATGCACGAAAATAAAATCCTATATATCTTACTCCTCTACGTATATAAAGCAAAGAAAGCAGTCAGTAATATTAATTCTTATCCTAAAAGGGTATATATCAATCCAAACTATTATATCTGCAAAATGTATGGAAAGAATTTCGCTTCTGAAACCACAATAATGAAACACAAGGCAGACTACAGACATGACACCTATATAATTAAAGTTGCAGAGAAGTTAGCAGCAGTTGCAGAAAGCAACTGGCAGTTAGGAAATCTGGTTCCTCTTACCAGCTGGATCCACTGTGACCAAAAGTAATTCTTTTACAGCTTATTTTTCATAATCAATAAAGAGAACCAACCAGTATCAAAGCAACAACAGTGCTTAGCAACTCCAGAAGTTAAGAAATCACCATTTCTCAGCAGCCACATTTTGAAGTGGAAAAGAAAAATGAAACAAATACTGAAAAGGCTAAATATAAATATACTAAAGGTGATGTTTTCAACAGTAGCTATTTTTTTTTGAAATTAAATTTGCAAAGTAGTCCATCAAAATATATTCAGTAGATGTAGCTGCAATAACTTAAAAACAGAGTTTCTGTATTTCTTTTCTCATTGAAGACAGGTTAAAAAGTAAAAAGTGAACAGCTAGTTGCAGGTGGACCTAGGTCAAAACTCAGAATTTTGTTTCACAGAAGACTTCAACTTTTCACAATTTGTTTTTATCCCAGTGTGAAGAGAAAAATGAGATCTACTGATCCTCATGCCCAATGACCTCCGAAGACATCACTTGAAATCCATCCTTTCAGTCAAAAACTCAAGAAACTCTATTGTGGACATCTTCATATCACAGCAACTGGCCAATGGTTCACTCCTATGTGTACTGAGACCTCCATTCTTAATTTCTCCTAACAGCTTGTGAGGATTTTGTTTGGTTTTGCATAGTGAAAATAAAACATTTGCATTGTGATTTCCACAGTTTGCCACCATTTACTACAACATGAAGTACTACAGTATTACTATAGGTTACTATTTCAGTTAGTTTGAGATCTGATCTCTTTTTTTAGAGAAACACCAATAGTCGTCCATTTATGGAAGACTCACATTGACTAGTTTATCCTGCTGTTGTTATTAGAGAAAGAATTTGGTCTCTATGGGGTTACAGTGACATCTTGCATTCAAGCAGTTGAAGGAAGAGGACCTATGTTTCTGATCATACTTTCCAGGCGGTTGGGACCACATTTATTTTAAACAAAAATGCTTCAGCAGTCAAAAGTTTCTGTGGTTTCCTGAGCTCTTTACCAGCTGCTATAATCACAAGATTTACAAAACTGGGCTTACTAAAATTAATCAAAAAAAATCAATAAATAAGTGCGGGAGTGATACCACAAAGCAATATGGGATCATAAACGGACCGTATGGTCATGCTGCTTATAGGAACATTACACAGCACACAGGGCAGCAGAGGGAAAAGCAGGTTGACCTAAAATACATCAAATCCTTATTTTCCTTCATACTTCGGCCAAGTGATGGAAAAAGGAATTCCTGATGCAGCTGCTAGAATGTGGTAAATACTTGTAGTGAAATAGAGTTGAACTGTAGTGGTGCAACTGACGCTTTGCTTCCTTGTGATACCCTCTCAGGCTCTAAGAGTTGTGTCCTTAATAGTTAAGAATATATGAGACTAACTCCTTACTTTATATTACATTTTTGAAAGGTAATCCTGTCCTATGAAGGCATCTTCACATGATCATTCATGGGTGAGGGGACCTCATGTGGTAATAAATTTTGCATCTCCTTCACACTCAAAAAGTGGACCACTACCTATATTTCTAGCCCATTCTAGATCTACAGGTTCCCACCACAAGCAGATCCAGCCACTAGCTCTTCCCCAGCTGAGATACAATGCTCACATTTGCATTTCAATATTCACAGCCCTCTACAAAGTTCACCAAATATAGCAGATCAATAATGTAACTTGTTATTGTTTTTAGAGCATGATAGACTACACATTTTCTTGAAAAAAGAAAATCTTAAAGAGTTGGTATCACAGTCACTGGCACTTTTTCTCTTACATCGCTGTTTATTCAGATGGCTTTCAAGGTACAAAGCCAAGTTTTGCACAAGAAGAAGAAGACTTATTCTTCTTTTGTTGCACCGTCCATCCCTGTGACACTGAGGCTAAGAATATGGGGTAAGAGCAGGGTAAGAGAAAAAAAATCTTTTTTTTTTCTCCATTAAAATAGAAGTAGTAAAATAATATCCACATTATACAGAAAGCACCACAACTATATTGGCAGTGAGAGCTGCAAAGGCAAAAACAAACTGGACAAGGAAACTTGATTTATGCTTTCATTCCACAGCTAGATTCTCATTAACAATTTTAGGGAAATCTTCCACTTTTACTTATCCGGCAAGGAACTCGTTGAAAATCCATGTGCTTTCGAAGTGAATGAAAAAAGACGAGGGAAGAGACTATGAGGCAGAAGTGGAACTTAGGGGCTGAATGCCTCAAAAAGATCAATTTATAATCCAAGGTAAATGACTTAGTGATATGGGTCCGAAACATACACACCCAAACAAACAGATACAAGTTGCACATCTAGGTTCAAGATGTGAAGGTGGTGCAGAAGGAAGTCTTCAGAAAGATGTTATATCAATCACCTGCATATTTACTATAGGAGTTCTCTCTAAAAGGTGCTCATTGAAAAAAAGCATATAAATGCCATCTCTTCTTACTTTCTACATACAGAAGTATATAAATTTGTGAAATCTCAGATTATTTAAGTACTGCACACCTCTGGCATTTGTCACCAAGGGAAAATGTCACATTCCCTCTGAAAAAGGGTTCAATCTGGAGCTTACCTGAGAGAAAAAGTCTGTTTAGAAACCCAAATATTTAGCTTCCAGCTTTTTCATTTCTTTAGTTGCACATAATCACAAAATAGAGTTTCCAAGACCCAGCCAGAGAAACAAATAAAATCAACACAGACATCATCTGCATTATGGAAGCTTTAGAAGCTAGGAAACTAGAACATAATTATCCAGGGTACTCTCCAGTACAGATGGTCAAGCGCCAAAGCTAAGTCAAAATTTGAATCATATTATATGGACAACATAAAAGAGATATTAATCTAGCAGAAAGACAGAAAAGGGATGCCAAGAGAGGAAGTAATATTCAGTTTGGAAAACAAAACTCCAGCTAAAAACTCCTCTCAGCTGAATCAAACTGGTTGAGCAAAGGTTCTTTTGCTAAAGAGAAATTTTAAGAAGTTGTCTGTTTTTCTCTCTCCACTCTCCTCACCACTTCCATGGCAAACTTTCAGTACCTATGAGACAGCCTGCCTATTACTGTACTAATGTGCCATAGGAAACACCAGAAAGAGGAAAAATAACATATATCTGCAGTATCTCCTTTCTAAGAGGGAACATTTTTGCTCATTTTACCAGGGAAAGTTTGGAGAAGACACTTCTAACTTTGGTTTACTGTTTTTTACGAAGAAAAACATACATAGCGCATCAAATCCAGAAGAATATATACAACTTCTAAACTTCTAGGTATGCAGAGTCATTTGTATATAATTAGGCATTTAAATGTTTCGTACTTCTGCAAAAATATTTACCAAAACAGCAACTCACCACTTCATGGATGGATCGATTGAAGCCATCATCCTCCGTAAGGATCAACAAAATTATGAGAGCCATGTAAACATGGTGTGAATTCCTTTCTTCAACATGATACAGGATTTCAAGAATTGGCAAAACCTTTAGGGAAGGAAAATAAGAGGTGAATATTAGTTTGGGTTTGCAAGCACCTCAGAGAGTAGAAAGGAGATTAGAAACCTCCCTGTCCCTTGATGGTGGCATTGCAATCACTCCCTCTAGGAATAACCACCTCTAAGCACTGACGTAAACCCTTCAAACACCTTCCATCTGTTTTCTTCGGTCTTCACCATGAAGTCTAAACAAATTCTTTCTTGTGGTGAGACCTGGAATTTCAATTCTTAATAAATGAGATTTCCAGCCATACCAGTTACTCTGTGCGCTCAAAGTTTCACTTTCCCTCTGAAATATAGGAGGGAAAAAAAAACAATTATTAAGCAAGATTTCCATCAGTTTGAGCAGGGAAGCAGTTGTTTTTTACCATATTTGTTAATGCAAACGTGGTCTAAAATGACCATCTTCATCAAACACAGCCAGGTGCCCAGCGTCATTCTATGACCTGAAGCTCAGCTCCCATATTGGTGTATGGAGATGACCCTAGGAGTGAACCAGTTTGGGTTGGGTTGAAAGCTAGAAAAGGCCTGTTTTTCTAATTCGAGATGACACAGAGCCAAGAAGAACTGACACTATTACGAGAGTTCAGCCCAAGGTCTTGCAACATTTCCACCAGGATGAACAGCTTCAGCCAAAGTCTTGCAATAATAATGAAAAGGAGATTTCATTGCCACAGCAAGCATACCTGAACATTATTCTAAACTTAATCCAGATGATTGTCTCTTTACCAATAGTAAATTAGCTTTCTACTGGCTCAGGGTGATGTGGCTTCCCAAGCTGCAGAAATAGGCCTAAATCACCAAATACCCTGGAAAAAAATTAAAAAGGAACTTGCAGAGGTGTTTTTTTTTTCTTCCACCTCTTAATTCCAAGATAATGAATGAGACGCCAACCTCATTCCAAGAGATCGAGCCACCTAACGAGTTGCTGTTTTTAAAAACAAGCCGAGTGAAGCCGGATGAATCATGTGAAACCTATTCTGGGGCTAGGCCAGGACTCTCGAGTGCAGCGAGAGGCTCTGCAATGGCCAGAACGTTCTGTTAAAAAATCAACAAGTTCCAAAGCAGTTGGACCACACTGAACGTGCTTCGCCCAGTTTCTGTTCAGCCCGAGGAGACTGATCTAAACACTGCAGGACACAAAACCTTCCAACGATGCTTTGCCCAAGGTCAAGATAATCCCACAACAAAGGGGGAGAGGAAAAAAAAAAGGAGTTGCACCTCCCCAAAGTCCTTCCTTGACAATTTCAAAGGATCCTTAGGAAACTTTTCTATTACAATTGGGGTTGATTTTTTTTAAGCTTTCTTTCTGAATATAAATCTTGATAGCAAAGGTAAAAACCTGTTTCTGTAGAGTATCAATGTAGCAAAACCAGCTATCCTGTTCCTTGGTTTGGAGAAAAGGACATTTCTCTGTAACCTTGTACAGGTAACTTCCAGGGTTCACCTTCCTCTGTATGAAGACTCCAGTATGCTGGGTGAAGAAGCTGTTATTTCCAGAGGACGTAATGCCACCAGGGTTCTTTGGTTAAATGATGGGAGAGTCTATGTGTCACACAAGTCAAAATCCCCGCAGAATAAGACTGGCCAGCCTTGCCCCAACTCTCCAAATCCCCATGTCCAGGCTTCCTTCCCTGCACGTACCTCTCATACACATAAATTGGATTGGTTCATAGAGCTCCTCTATGAACCTTTTCCTCCTGTAAACACTTTTTTCTCTGCACACAAATTGCTGTGCCAGAAAAAGATTTATCCAGAGCTTTGGTTATACCGTGCACCTCAGTGTTGCTACTACCAGAACAAAAATAACTCAACCAGCCAGCATTTGAAAAGCAAGGTCACGACATAAGATAAAGATAGAATTCTAATGATGATAAAACTCATGGAGTTTTAACTGAAACACATTTCTACACTTTTATATTACACGCACAGAGCAAAATTTGGACATCTTTCAGGGAACTGGCATGGGGTGGCCAAATGCTGGGCAGTCTGCAGCCCCCATCACGGGTGTCCATCATGCTTGGTGCGGCTCTCGTGGCCAGAAAGACTCATGCAAATAGGTGTCTTGGTTATAAGAAATATTACAATGATTCAGCTCTTAATTCAGAAAACTTGGGCACATCCCAACGTTCTCTCCAACGAGCAATTCTGTGCTTTCTGAAACTACAAAACACATGCAACAACTGCTTTCTGAAATGCAGACTCTTTTGTCCATACTCATGAAACTAGTATCACTCTACTTCTACTCTTCCATCAGGAGCAGCTTTTAATGCTAACATTTTACTAAGAAGCAGGCTCCCACTAAAAAGCAACTCAAAGCAAGAGGCAGGTAAAAACCCAGCACTGATAATTACAGTACAAGGTCAAGGCCAAAGAGTCTTATAATAGCTGGTGGGCAGTGACTGACCCAACACAAGACAGCACAGCCACTCAGGAGCAACGTGCTTCACCCAAAGTTGTGCCACTTGGAGAAAGTAGTGCCATACCATCAGGTGATATAAATGCACTGTCATATACATCATTTTGATCTAACCATGTTGGGTAGCAACAAAACAAACAGAACATCACTGCGAGCTCAGCAGCCAAAGCAAAAAGTGGTCAACTGAAATCACTCATTTCACTGAGGTAGAACTGTGCGAGACTAGCAATTTTATCTGAAATAGTGACATTAACTGCTTCTGCAAAGAAGAGAAGGCTTGTCATTTTCCCACCTGCAAGCCACGGCACTATATTGAGAGAAAAAAATATTGTTAATTGCCCCTATTTTACTGGTCCCATGACTTCCTGGAGAATCTTTGCACAGGCAAAGTAACAGATCCAGTAACAGACCCAAATTCCAGCCAGGCACATCCCTGAAAGCATCAGAGGCTTAAAACAATTATTTTATAAAATTATATAGAGAGACATATAAAAGTTAGGGAAGGTAGAAAAAGCCCTATTAATTCTACTAGATAGACTGTTATTATAAGGGGAAAAAAGATATTATTAGTGCATTATTAATGATATATAGCAATATATAGAATAATTGAAGATTAAGTTTATGTTCATCTTGGTTGTAGAATCATATGCAAATTAGGAAGCAAGTTGAGACAGAACTTGTTATAATAGTCAAAAAACCCCTTAGAGTGCATCAATTTACAAATTAAATAAAAACAAGACATAAAAAGAGCAAAGAAAAATCAGAGCAAAAGCTAGGAAATACCACAGAACATCAACTAATGATGCTTCCTGGGCATCAACATCTGTAGGTATTAAAACAAAAAGGGAGGAAAATGCAAAATCATCAAGTGAGATGAAATAGCAACAAAGCACGTACCCTGAGAGACTCAGATAAGGACTCGATGTATCTGCTGACCTGCTCTCTCGTGCATCACGGACATTTATCCTGCACAACTGCCATGCTCGAGTTAGTTACATCCCTCCAAAAACTCATCCGCCCTCAGTTCAAAGATATCCTTGTCCGTCAGCAGTTCCTCCAATGAGCTGATTACCTGAACCGGTTTATTCCCATCTCTCCCAGGTTGTGGGATTCGACTCAGAGCCTCTGGTCCTTACCGTGCCTTTCCCTGCAAGTCTGGAGAGTCCTTTCTGCTCAGTCTGTCCTCCCTGGAAGGTACTTGCACATCCAGGCACTTCTGAAACCTCTTGCTGACAAACTGAACAAAATTAGCTTTCTGAGCCTCGAACAGCAAGTCCTCACACTTGTTGTTTTTCTTTCTTTTTATTTTTTTTAAGCAAAAAAATGTTTGCCTACATTCCCTGCATTCTTCAATAGCCTGCACATACGGACATGTTAGTGCAACACCAGAACAGCATGGAGTATGTTCACCCCACTCTTGCAGTTGCCATATACAGAAGCAGAAAATGCAGCTTCATCTTCCTGCCCTGTTGTCTGCCCTTCATATTCCTGCCATTTCAAGACTGAATTAGCTGCTTTTAGCACAGAGTTGGATCATGATTTCTTTGCCCAATAAATTCCCCTGGCACCCAACCCTTTTCAGATCCTGCAGGATGCGCTCCAGTCTTGTTGTTCCTAGGAAAACTGTTGTTCATCACTGCTCACTGCTCATCCTTATCTACCAGCCTGACAGAGGTGAGCAGATTGCACCAGGGTGTCAGAGATGATCACAAAGCCCAACACCATGCACGGAAAGTAACACAAAAGAAGGGATAATATTAGACAGACCAGATGGATTTCACATTTTGGTATTAAAAATGCAGTTAAATTTTACCTCTGCAGTAACTCTTTTCTCAATTTTCTCAACTTTTCTCAGAAACCCACTTTTTAGTGTTGCTTTTTACCTCTGGGATTGCTGAAAGATTTTTGTCGATTTTTTTTTCTTTTTTGGGGAGAGTGGGAGGAAAGACAGGTGATAATATACGATAATCTCCCCCATGGCAGAAGGCTTGAGTATCTGCATCTGAAGTTGTTTTGACATACACACCTTGTGCTTTTTCTGGAAGCTTTACAATATATGAAATACCATAATTATAAAATAACACACACACACCCCATGCCTTTATTTTTCCAGAGAGAGAATAAATTTGTAAGTTTAGCAGCTGTGAAACATGTCATATCACATACCAACAGCCCAGAAAACTAAACGTGGCAATTTGTCCACAGTATTCATGCAAAATGACTCAGCCCTGGCCTCAGTAGTCTGCAACAGACCACATAGGAGTTCGGTCTTGAATAATAAGTTCACTACCAACCATCTTCTTTGAGCTCGCCAACAGTGGTGTCTATCAGCTCTGATTTTAGCAATCTATTTATCTGCTAGAACTTGGACTGCAACCAAACTCATTGCACAGCTGCCATCAAACATGCACAGGATCTAATTATCTGGCAGAATTCCAATTATTAAAATGAAAAAGGTTCCCTATTCTGTTACCAATTCGCATAGACAGCCATTATCTTTTTAAAGGAAAGCTTTTTAATAAGAAAGATTTCTTAGTGGTTTGTGGCATTACTAAACATAGAGGGAGGCAAAAGCTAGTTTATAACCTACAAAAAACCCATACCGGGTGGCTTTTACATTGGCCATAAACCACAACCTTGTCTCAAAACAGCTAAAATGACGATCCAGTTGCATTTCTAAAGAAAAACTAGGAGTCCTTGAGGAACTTCAGTCTCAGATATCTGCATGGGTCAACTCTGTAGGACATCTGTCATATTAGTGAAGTCCCAGCTCTTTATTAACTCTCTAACTCAGCTGACGACTATGCATAAACACACACAGTAAGCTTGCCTTTTGGCCTAGACGTCTGAAAAATGAAAAACGAAGTCATGAATATCCGCAACCAGTTTCTCACAGCAGTGCCATTAGGCATAGCCAACCTGGTAGCCTCGAGTAGCTGCCTTTGCTGTAGCCCCATGGTCTGCACAACAGTGCTGAGATGATAAAACGAAGGTGAATGAATTGGTCAGACCTGGGGCTGCCTTAGAAGAGGGCACATGAACAGCCAGTGGCATAAAAGCTTCCCTGGATCAATCCCTCTGGAGTATCAGACCACACATCAATACTTACAAGGTTCTCTATATCCGTGCGGGCCAAGACGTACGTGCGCACGTTGCTGTTCTGATGCAGAAGCATGTACAAAAGAAGAGTTGCTTGGTCTGATTTCTGCTGCTCACACAAAGCTGTGTACAGGCTGTTGAAGTTGATCTGGAAAGCATGTGGGTTCGACGAAGAAAAAGCCGTGTTATCTGAAATAAAGAAACCAAACCCCATATTTAACAAAAAATATTTACTTACATGTTTGTTTTATAAAATCTCTGGATGAAATATTTTCTACAACTACAGTAAGAAAGGGGGGGAAAAAACATATCACTCAAAACTACTACACCAATGGCCTTAAGTTCTCAGAGAGTTTCAGTAGTGTCTGAAAGCTGAGGCTGTTCTCTGACATGAGACCTGGTAAGATACCTGTATCTGCACAAGAGAGATGTTTTTTAAAATAAAAGTGCTCTGATCTTCCAGAAAGCGTTTACTATCAAAAAAAAAAAAGAAAGCAATGCCATGAGCTGCTGCAAAAGCAGCATTTACAGGACCTTCACTGATGAACAGGCCTTGCTACCCTAAAACTAAAATCTCCCAGTTTTCAGCTGCAATGAGGTGTACTCTCTCCTCCAGACTAATCTGCATGGAGTGCTGAAGCACATGTTTAACTGCAAGGAAGCTGTGAGGCCTGAAGTAGAAGTGTTGCATGACTGTTAAATATGCAGGATATTTCTTTAATGGTGTAATTAAATATGATTTAAAACTCCATGTCACGAAGTCTAATGACACTTCAAGTAGCAGTAGCTTGTTCTCATGTACAATATAAGCTGTGGCAGAGCTGGAAGTGAAATAAAACAGAAGAGATTTCTGTTCCCATAACCTTCTCACAACAGCATGCAGTTATCCTTTCTGAGAATGCAAAAAAAATAAGCATGTGGAAATAGCAATTTCATGGCAAAAGAGTATTCTGCAGACAGCAAAAGTTTGGATGCTCAAGTATACTATTGTCTGGATGTAAAATTTACTTCATTTCTATAAATAAGGTGCCCAAAGTTGAAGAACTTAACAAAAATTCCTTAGACCCTACAGACTATGGATTCTGAATTCCTTACTTTCTTTAAGGAAAAAAAAAAAGTGCATGAACTAAGGAAAGTTCTGCTGTAGAAAACAGCATGGCAGAAGTACCTTTTGCACAGTAACTTTTAGATAGGGAATTTTAAGGGAGAAAAGTCTCCAAAAATGAAGAAAAAGAACAAAGCACTTAATTTCAAATCTTGCTATTTTACGAGCCATTCAGGTTGCACTACAAGAGCAGGCATGCCAGGCAGCAACACTGCATTTAAGTCTTCCCTTTCCCAAAGCCCAAGGATGTTGCAGACATTACTGTGTATCTCCATGGAAAATTGTGGGAGCATCTGCACCAGTTGGGTGCCCGGGAGAGCAACTGAGAGTCAACACACACTGCACAGTTCCATGATTTCCTATCAAGCTTTTCCACTGTTCTGGATAAACCTCTATACTGGTAGAAGTATAGAAATTTCACTTGTTGAAATATGTGCTGGTCCCTTTTCCCCTTCTTTTCAGTGGATGCTGACAGCAGAGTTTCCAAAGAACTACCAGCTACTCGGAATAGTTGTCAGATGGGGATGCTCGTGGCCATTAACACTTAACTTTGAACACCTTCAGCCTTTCTGGAGAGGAAAAAACACTGGGTTTGGAAGGGCTGTAGGAACCCAAGGAGAGCCGCAGCTCCCGGCGGGATTCCGGGAGCCGTCTCATGCGGCGGCAGCTCTGGAGACAGTCTCCTGTCCTTGGCACAGGACAGCCATGGAAAAAAGCTGGACTCAGCAGGAGCTGGACTCAGCAGGAGACACTGATGCGAAACGTCCTCCTTCCTGCAGGAGCCCCAGCTCGGCAGGAGGCAGGAGGGCCGGCTCCGCACGTAGGCGGGATGCGGCTGGCAGCAGCTCCCTGCTCCACGAGGCCGATGCGGCTGCGCTGGGAACGCTGCCTCTCCCGCGCGCTCCCTACCAAAAGGCAGCTGAAAGGCAGATTTTCCTTGAATTACCATTTCTTCTCCTCTCCTTCAAACCCTAGTCGTCATTATGGCTGCTAGAAAACACTCACGCTTCATGTGAATATTCTTCTTTCACAGGTAATATTTCAATTTAGTAAAATCAGATCAGTGCTTTGTTAAGGATGCTGATGCCAGCGATCATTAGCTGAGGAGAGTCCACTGACCTTCAAGCCCCTCGTAAGTGAATTTATACACTACATCATTTGCATTTATAGCACTGTTTTATTAGAGAAGATTTTAAAAACCAGTAAGCTCTTTTCTAAATGTTATTAAAAAGCTTGTAAAATGCAGTAACAGCAATAAACCCTGTATGATTGCACAGAATATCAAAGCAACCAAAAGAAAAGATAAAATATTTTTGAGCAGGTAGGAAAAAAGGATAACTATCTTGAATTTTATTAGCTCTGTCTCCATTAAATTATATAAATTACTTTTTAAAAGCCAGTTTTCCTATTTTATTATACAATAGATCATAAGGACTGCAGTCAGCCTCTCTTTTCTGTATGATTCTCTTTCTTCCAGACTCTCAGAAAGTTCACAGAAATCAAATTTAAGCTTAGGTATATGAATATTGCTAGCGGAAACAAGTTTTTGCCTGCTCAATAATACGTGACTCTATAAATGCACGTATTTAGGAAAAATATAGGTTTGCAAGCTATTTTGACTAGAATTGACTTATTTGACTAGAATAGGCTTTTACATTTTTATAATGATTCATGCATAATAGTTTTTAATGAAGCATTACTAGTTACCTACTAGTAATTAGTCAACTAGAGTACTAGCTATTAAAGTTATAAAGTTATTCATACAAGTTATCAGCTGGCTAAAAAAAAAGTATCAAGATCTTCATCTCAACTGCCCCCCCAAAAAAGCTTTGATAGATGAAAAGGCCACGTTAGAATATGAATGAGTCCAGCCTGCTCAATACTTACAGTAAAGGTGTTTACAGTAAAATTAACCAAATTCTGCTCACATTTCCAATACAAGAAAGGACACGTCAGTTACTTTGACTCAGCTGATAAGACAATTCCTTTGTTTATTTAAACTCTAACTTGGTGTCTGCTAACCAGCATTTCCCCAAGTCCTATCAGGTTCCAGGGGACCTCTGCAGACTTTCAGATAGCTGACTATTGCCATATTTCACATTTTTACTTATATCTTACAAAATTAAGAAGCTTTCTAAAGTTTATCCATCCAGAAGGAAGGCGTCTCATTTTCCCTCCACCCCTTGGAGTAAATTCCAGCAGTTGAGGAGCTCCACCACAAAATTCTCAGAACGAAGAATTATTATTACACCTCCCTGGGCTTGCTGGAGAGAAAATAAGTTTTAAAAAGAGAATATCTGAACATCCACAACATCATAGCACCTCACTTTCATCAGTGTATGCTTAAAAGCAAGACCAATACAAACCTTGTGTGTTCTTGAAGGAGGTAATAGCTTGTCTGTAGGGATTTGGCGTGTCTGGCGCGTCGGTGAGGTTGGCCAAGACGAGCAGAAGCAGGAGACTCTGATTAGCTAGAGGGGAGCTCTGCTCCAGCTGCGGCGTTGCTTTGCTCCCCACTCCCCCTAAGGTGAACACCGTCCACAGGCCAGCTAGAGAGAAGAGGCAAAAAGGTATAATTCTCTTAGAAATATTATGCATGTTCACATTTTAATGAATAAAGCTCCACCAGAGATGGAGATGCCATCTGACGCACAACTATGTAGGAGAGGAAAGAACAGCTCAACCAGCATGATGAGCCTGGCTACCTGACTGCACAAAATGGAAACTTCGGGAGTAGCACAGTAGTGGGCACAGTCAGATGGGAACTGAAAACACAAGAAAGTTCATAAGAAGATATGAAAATGAAATAAAAAGTGAAATGAAGCAAATATTGATAGGGGAAGCTTAAAAAACAAAATAGGCGACAAACCAGTTCTAGAATTCAGGAAGGGACCCTGGTGAGGCTAATATGCCAAGAGAGAAAAAGCAGCTTGCACATTGTTTTTTTTAATTATCCAAACTTGGTCCATATTCCACCATTTTTCTTACACAGTCTAAGTTCAATAATCTCATTATATTTTAGGCAGAGAACAGTAACAAATACCAACACTGCTTTAGGCTGAACACCCAGATTTCACCCAGTTCTGTAGAGGACATCACTGCCCATTATTTGCGGGCAGACAGCACAGTACCAAATAACTAACTTCTTGGGAAGAAAAGAAAAAAAGGATTAACAGCAATTTAAATCCAAGCTTTATGCTATTAGTCAAGCTAGTCTTTTGTTTCTACGTTCAGACAGAAGATGAAGCAACGTGAAGCAGCACAATACTTCACTTGCATTGTTCTGAAAGTCTTTGTTAATAGTGTATAGGTATGAAAGCACAAAGTGTTTACAATAATTTGAAGTTAAAAAACTGACTAAAATAAATAAAAGCTTGAGTACACAAATAACTACTGATGCTGCCAGACGCCAGTCAGCCTGACTGATTCCTCTTGAAAAACTGCCACACTGCTTTTCTTACAACTACATATAAAATACTTATATAAGAAAACATAAAAATGACATTCATTTCACATACCCAAAAATTTAAGTAGAAAAACTTAAAACATCACAAAGAACTAATGATCCCACATCAACTCTTTGTGATTCGCTTACAAGCTACACTAAGGTTGCATGCTAGTATATATCTGCCCCCTTTACCTAGGTGCCCATAAGATGTGTGCACAGCTCCTGGAGACTGCTTGCTAAAACTGTAATTACCCCACTCAAACCGTGGAGCTTGGGTCCAAAACGCAAGCTGAGTAATTTTCCAATGTAATACATACAGCATCAAAAAATTAACTCCAACATGATAATGCTGCGTTTGAAAATCCTGTTTTTAATTACAGCTCTGCTAGCAAAGCAGCCTGACTAGCTCCATGCCCTATTATAGAGGGATGGGGGAATGGGATGGGGAGGAGGCAGCGTTGGAGGATGAAGGCTCCCCTCGCTCTTCTCCATCAGACCCATAAATCTCCCTTTCCTTGCTACCACTTGATGCCACATTACAATGGGGAAAACATGAGGCACCAGAATCGAAGAAAATTCAGCATTACTGAGGAGAAAACATACAGGGGAATAGTGAAATTTATCTGCTTTTGTGGGACATGACAGCTTCAGTGTCACTGGGGCTCTGCCCTTAAGGTACCTTAGCTTCCTACCAAAAATCGCATTTTACACTAACAATCCTTTATGGCCCTCGTTTTGATCTACTGGTCCACATATCAGAGCAGTTAGGATGTAGATAACATGAGCTATCTAGAAAGGTAACATGCAAAGAAATCCTATAAATAAATAAATAAATAGATGAAAAAAACTTTTTTTTTTTTTTTTAATCATTATTCATTACTATGAGCTGAGCACATTTCTTCTCTTAAAGGAAAAGCTCAGTGCAGCTCTAGGCCACGCCAGCATTTTTAGTTTTCCACTGTCCCATCCTGCCGGTGCTGGCATCTGCCGTGACTGCACCTTTCCTCTGCACTTGGGAAAAAAAGGATAAAGCCAAATCCTCGCTAGTAAGCTGAATCTTCCACCAGGGAGAATGAGGTAATAATGTTCACGGGGAACCCAGGCTTTGATGCATGACCTGTACAGCCTCTGTCGGCAAGCTGCTTCCTCCAGAAAAGCATCCCCACGCCAACACTGGTGCCACTTCCAAACTGCAATTTCAAATGAGGTGCTAAACACCAGTTGGTTCTCCCAGTGTTTCTCAAGTCAAGAGACGTTTCTAAGGAAAATATCGCTCCCGATCATTAGCAACAATCAAAGCATCAAGCAGGCAAATGGCTTGGGAGGATGGAGGCACAAGCAGCCAAGGCTGTGGCTGTGTCCTGCGGTCACAATATTTGAGGTATCACATGTTGCACTGCTGTTCTTTTAAATTTACATAAATTTTCAAGTTATTATAAAGAGCATTTGAAATTAAAATATTAAGTTTCTTTGCAGGGAAAATAGAAAATAAAGCTATGCTGCATAAGCCTTTCAGAGCTCTCTCTTTTTCTCTAAAAAAGAAACCATCTTTTTAATATGCAAGTCAATACACAGTCACAAGAAGTCATAATTGTACTAGTATTGGGTGGCACCATTGAAAGCACAGAATAAAATTCTTTTGCATACTTTTACATACATACATATACACACACCCTCATATATATAGTACTCACATTTCTCTCGTGTTTAAATTGCACTCTTAAGCTTCATCTACCCTTATTCTCCTCCCATTTTAGTGAAATCCCAAGTGAAATACAGATTGCAAGGGTTTTCCTAATGTTTTCTCTATCTCTGTGAAGCTCTAAGGATGAGCTACAACTCCCAAACCGTCACCATTCCCTCCTTTCCATGTTTCAGACACTGTTCAGCTTTTTGCTGAAGTGGTTACAACAGCCTCAACAACCCAACAAGATCAGCCCTTTGGGGGCTTTTTACAGTTCCTGAAATCCTCGCGTCATTATTTCAATTGCTGCTTTTAAAGATCACTGATAAGTGCAACCACGCAAACTAAAGCAGCGTTTCCACACAGCTCCTATGATAATAAAAGGAAAGCTCAATGTAAACTGAGGTACTTTTATTGCAGGGCAGAATTAGAGGTGTTTTATAAGAGGGCTGGAAATACTGTTCCATGCCCATGGGATTTTAATCCAGGCCAACCTGTGGATGATGCTCAAGGAGTGAACTGAAAATTATGACACCATGCAAACAAAAAAAGGGCTTTTTTTGCACTAGTTTACTATTTATTATAAACAAAATACCACAAAAAAATCTCAATCTAATCATCTGATCTCTGCTACACACTAACAGAAAGATACAAATGAGGTTTGGCCTTGTGTCTTCCTGGGGAACAGTTCAAATACTCTTCATTTATACCTTTCTTGGGATTAAACCATTTTAGCAGCTTGATTTCAAAGAAGTTTAAAACTGAAAGACAGGCAGAAGGAGAACAGAGACTGCTTTAAAAATTGACCCAGTGCAAAGCATTTAGTTTATAGTCAGTCTATCATCAAGCACTGCATACTCGATTTTAAAAGTTAGCATATTCGTGAGCTCCCAGGGGTGCAGTATTTGTGTGATACGTGAGGAATGGGCTATAATTCTTTCACAAGAGGCATCTTCCTGGTTTTCCGATCTTTAGTGGACGTGCCGCTAAGACAAGGCCTCTGAGCCCTCTTCCTGGAAGAGCCTTCAGTTAACACCAGCTTCCTCTTGTGTTGCTTATTCCAAACTATTTTACTGGGAAAAAGGATTTCCCTATTCTATAGCTTTTGCAAAACTGTAGTCATACTCCAACTCCTACCCGGTTCAGATGCATAAATAAATGTTGTGAAGTCTTCCCTTGGACTGTCAACCCTTTCTTAAGTTTTAGCACAGAGTTATATTTGAATTCATGCTGGCACAACCTTTTCATGGGTGCGCATTTCTCTCATTGCTGGAGCAGATTCATTTCTCCTCCATTCCCTTACACACACACACGCACCCCAACTTCTAATCACATATCATTATCATCCTGGCACTGGATTTTATTGCTTTGGAAATTATTTTGCTCAGTGCCAACTTTAAGCCATAAACATTTCTCTAGAGAGATCCCAGGAGTGGCTCTATATGCTCCAGATTTATCTGGCAGCTGCTTTTGAGACTGAAAAGAAAGGAAGTGTTTGGGTAGAGACGAAACTTCAAAAAAAGAAAAAAAAAACTTCTTGGTCTTTTACTTTCATTTTACCATTTTGAAATAGCAATAGTCCTCCCTTGCTGAAAAAGGGAAAGAACAAAAAAAGTAAGTTGACAAGGTCTGGGCTTGAAAAAATATTAAAAAAAAATTAAAGTGAAAAAATATTAAAAGAAACCCATCAGACAAAAATCCAACAATAAAAACAGCAAGCCAACAGAACAAACTAGATTTCAGTCAAATCAACTTTTAGCTCCACACCTTATTTTCCCAACTTTTAAAGCTTTGAGCATACTGATGACTACCTAATGTCCCAGGGATACTTAATATTGCAGCAAATATGGATTATGAAGAACTAAAGCAAAAGTGATTCTTTATGGCATCTAGCTGATACTACCATGGTGTTCCTCCATCAAAACCAGAAACAACATATTATTCAAAATTGGTATTTTATTCTTATTATGCCCAAGCAACAGCTCTGGGAACTCGAGTTTTGTTTTTTTTTATATTATGATTATTTAATGCTTATTGTATGTGCCACATTTCTTAAGTCAGTTCAATGGTTCTCACATTGTGGTCTGATGAACGCTTTCTGGTGGCCCACGGAGAGCTGGCAGTGCACGTTGTGCTGGCTCCTGGCCTTGTTTCCAGCTGCTACATTGTGTTAGAAGAAAGCTAAAAATACATAAATACTTTCCTGCTATTACTTTTCCATGTAAGCAATTTCTCGAGTTGCCACACGGATGTTATGTGATAATGAATGGGAGAGGAAAAAGTGGTCCATGGAATCATAAATGAAATGGGAGAGGTAGGATCAGCGAGGCAACTTCTGCACCAAGGTGACACTCACTAGCTTACAAGTCAAAGTCATTTTATACTTTATAAGCACTCCCTTAAGCTTCTTGGGAACTTAAAACTGATATTTGGGAGCTTAAATGATTACAGCCATATTAATTCAGAAAAGGCCTGTTCCAAGTTTTTGAAACATTCAGAAAGAAACCAGTAAAACCAAAATTCCAAAACATGGAATAGTTTTTTTTTTTTTTTTTAATGGTTAATGAATCTGTATGTTAAGTACTCCAGCACCCTACTATATCAAACTCACAAAGGGCATTAACTCTTCAATACATACACAAGCTACACCCATGAATTCCACCACTGAAATAAGAAAACAAACAGCAACTTGATAAAATTTCAGATTATTTAGGTCTAAACCGGAAGTTTAGAACTAAAGAGTTTTTAGGTAGGAAAGTCAAAGTATGGTAGGTTTTTAGGCAGGAAAGTAAAGTATAACTGTCTTTAAACCATTATTTACTTAAAAGTAAAAACAGCTCTCCTAAATATTGTAAAATAACTTTTTTCTGACACTGGCTGACGCAAGTTTTTGTAAATAACAGATTTGTGAAACCTAGCATTATACCTGACATGGCAATACAAACACAGCAGCAGTTGTGTGTTTTCAGCAGTATTTTTCATGCTCCCCACTGTCTGGCATTAGCCTAACAGAATTAACCAAAGTGAGCTTGCAACGTAGAAGGAAATACGTTTTCAAGCTAACCATGAATGAACAGTTTCTAGGCGACACACAGTCTAGCAAAATAAATTCACATTTCAAGTGCGGGTAGACTAGCTTTTTTTCAAGCCATCAGCAGACGACAACAAGAATTCCCAGGCGGGAGATGCTTGGTTTTCGAAGGAAGCACGTGCAGTGCTGCAAGCATGCTGAGACAACAGCCAAGCTGCAGGCCCCCTTCACCCCGTTATGGTTTGGGGTAGGGCAACAGCAGAAGGTCACAGTGAATACACAATCGGTGGGAATAATACAGTGATGGACGATCCAAATCCCACCAAGTTATCACTTAGTCTGAGATCCAAAGCCCCGTGTAAGGCTAAAGTTGTTTGTCTCCCCACCTTTTAAGTACGAAATTCCTAAACACTACCCAAAAATGTGCCCCTACTGCTATGGAAAGATTAAATAAAAAGACACTACATTTTTAGAAGATACTTTCTGGAAGACATGTTTTTTAGAAACAAGTCATGGAACCATTAAGATGAGCTCATTCGAATACATGTACACGACTGGTGAGAGAACCCGTGGGTTATTTGTTAGATATTTTTCTGCACCTAATAGTGCGATTCTGGAGGAGCTCAGTGCTTCCTCCTGCTTGCCAAGGAAAGCAGAAGGTCCCTGTGGCTGAGAAGCCCTGCTCTGAATGGCAAAATTTGCCACTTCACCCGCTCCTGATCACAGGAGGAAGCGCGTGAAGCTATCGGAGGAAGAGGGAGCCGACACAGCCCGGACGGGCACTTCCTTCACAACTGGAAAGCTCCGTCATCAATCACCGAAGCAGCAAATTTAACCTGACGTAGAAACAACTTGCCAGAGGATCCTGCAGAACTGCCTTTTGCAGTCTTCAAATAAACTATATTGGAAGTGGCATTACCAAGAAATCCAAGCGTGTCAGAGGAGGCCGAGGCCGTGATGTCATTAGCACATTCTGGAAGCAGGTCTTCAGGAAATGAATCATGGAAGCAAATGAAATGCAAAGACATATTAGGTAACCACGTTCATCTCCTACCCAGGCAAAAGTGTTCCCTCCAGTACATTTTGTTATTCTATCCAGCCTAACTTTAAGGAACTAGTAATGGAGCTTGGACCACATCCTTTGGGAAAAGTGTTCCATAATCTAAACCTCAACGTTAAGATGTTTTTCCTAATATTCAGCCTACATTTTTACTTTGTTCAATTGCATCCATTTATTCCTATAAGTGGTTCTCTCCGTGTAATGCCATAAAACATTTCTTCTCCAGTTCAGTGTTTACACCCTTTTAAATAAAAGGTGCCCTCATCGGGCTCCTTTGTTGCTTGGCCAAATTATACATACAGATTTTTCTTTCATTTCTTTGCAAGTCTTTTCCACTTTGCTTCCTGTAATTAATCCTGACACTTTGCATGACCTCTTCAACATCATTACAGTGAAAAGCTACAAACAGTAAGGTGTGTAGATAAAATAAACAAGCATCTTCCTCACCTATCCCAAAATTGCATTTATTTTATTTCATCTATTTAGCCTCTTTTTGGTCACCAGATCTCAGGGATCCCTTTTTGCAGCATTTAAAACAAGATTTTAGATCTAAAAAAAAAAAAAGGATTTGAAGCTTGGTTATTGAGGTATCAAAAGCTTTGATGGGAACCCACTCTGCGTATATTAGGCCTTAAAAGCCTGATTATATCTCAAAAACTCTAAGGAAACATTTATAAACTAACTCAACACCTTCAAACTGTCCTAGCAAAGCAGTGTGCAAAACGTCAGTATTTTGGATGTGCTCTTCTTACCAACACCTTGATACACTATTGATAGCTGGATCATTACTCTGAGCAGAGGACCTACGTGGGGATGGACATGCAGAAGAATTAAGCAAATTACACAACAAATTCCTGGAAAAGCTACAAGGTTGCCAAATAAAGCTGAAAATAATGCTAATAAACCATGTATTCCCCTCAAGCAACGTATATTAAAAAGAACTATAGAAGGAGAATGAATTGCTTGAATGAGAACGGAAATCTTCGCACACATTTGTTGTCTCCCCTAACTAGAAGCTTAATATCTTTCGAGCCCTATTTGCTTTTCAGCCATGATGGCCCCAGAGCAGAGGGCTGGGATGTTACAGATGTTGCTTATGGCCCTTCCAACCTGCTGAGTCCTGCGCCTGAAACCACCTATTTCAACTCTTCTGCACGCAAGTTTTGATTTCTGAGGGGGAACAGTATTTCTGATACACATCTGAGGACTGTCTACTGGGGGGAAACAAAAGGAAAAAAAAAGCTATAAATGTGATTGCATACACACACACAAAAAGAAGTTTTATAGCATTACTTAAGGAAACCATACCACAGCATTAGGACCATTTGAAACCTGGGAAATTAAATGCAGATTAGAAAAGGAGAGGAAGAGCAGAGAGAGGCAAACATGAGAAATGTGGGAAACTGCAGCCTACTCGGGGTTGGAATCCATTTGACAACAACTGTCTGACTCAATCAGCTATCAGCATGGAGCAGCAAACCTCAAGCCAACGAGAAAGTCACATTGTGAGAAATTTAAGAGGTTTTTTGTTTTGTTTTGTTTCCTTTCTAACTGGAAACTGGGCCTTTGCCCAGTGTACTGTCCTGGTACCGTGCTGCTGCAGTGGTTTGGACAGAGGGGGAAGGAGCATTGTAAAAATATGTAATTGCACTGACAAATCTGTAATATTTTTTGTCAACATAATCGGACAAAATTGGGCATAGAAACTAACATGGAAACATGCTCAAAAGTTGTCCTGGCAAGACGAGAGCAGCGCTGGTTTTGACAAGAGAATGATCGTGCTAGTCCACTGAAGAAGAGCGGTGCCAGGAGCAAACCTCTGCCTCAGAGAAACCAGACTAAGAGGATGGAAAAGACAGAGCAGTTCTAAGAGTTTAGGCAGAAGGAAAAAAATATTTCTTTAGAGTTTAATCTCAGAGGATGAGTCAGGCTGGAAGGGCGCTTGGGAGGACCCCAGCCCACCTGCCTGTCTCAAACTATGGGGTGGCACCAGGGGTTCTTCCCAGGTGGCTCTTAAAAACCTCCAAGGATGAAGATGGCAACATGGTCCCTGCTCATAAATATTTAAAGAAATAAGCTATTTCGATAAAATTCTAGAATTTCTTTTCAAACAGATTCTTCATTTATAAAATAGCAAAAAAAAAAAAAAAATCCTTCTCGCAATCTTACATGTGCTTTTAGAAAGGAATTACATTTTTAGAAAGAAAAATTGGTCAGAGTGACACCTATGTTCATGAACTATATAACAGCTAAGATTAACTTACAGTGTAATTGATCAATGTGAATTTGTGATACAAGAACAGCCAGAAGTAGCTTGAATATTTTGACAAAGCAGTAATCAAATTAAAAAAAAAAATTATTAGAAAAAAATCCACAATGATCACTCCAACACTCCCTATATCACAGCATCTATGTTAGCTATGTCAAAAGCAGACAGAAAACCAGTGTATTCAGAGTAGTCAATCTTACACGTTTGTCACAATGTTAAGGCAATGTTTTCAGTTTAACAGAAGTCCAGAAGATGGAAAGTGAGAAGTCCTTCAAAGGGCTGGTGCTCAAAAGGGCTCCATGCACCAGATAGGGTTTATTTTCAGGAGAGCCTCTCTCCCACTTCTGTCCTATGGGAGAGGTCTGAGCCTTTCAAGCAGCGAGTCTGAGAGAACATAGAGCCCCACAAGAAACAACTGGAGCCGCTGACTGCCAGGCATTTCTGGAAGCCTGGCTGCTATTTATTGGAGAGTTGCAGCCAAAAGTATTAAAATAGCTCCTAGCATATTGCAGAATAGTCTGGATTTATCCTGATAACCTTGTCCTCAAGTTATGCTTGATATAATGTGCACTCACAGAATGGCAAGTATTTGATAGCAAACATTCCTGCACACCTTGACTAACCCCCCTTGCAGAGACAGAGAGGTCACTTAGCAGAGAGGTTTGACCAAGTCAAGGACAGGGCTGTCAGCATGAGTCCACACGCTCCTTTATCAAAATGGTCAAATATTACATTAGCTTCTAGGTTTTCTTTTACATATACGTATAAGTGGATGCATATAAACATATGCATGTAAAATGCTTTTTATAATTATGTTGAATACGTATTTTTGTATTTGTGAAAAAGCAGAATTATGAAGTATTTCTATTTATAAACTCATAATTGCAATACATGCATAAGAGAAACTTTATAAACTACTTTGGAGAAGTATGTCTACAAACAGAAGTTACTATAATGGAAATTACTTCTAATCCATGAGATTTCAAGATTTCTGAAAAAAAAACGGAAGGAGATGCTGCTGTTGAAACCAATGAGTACAGAATATTATTTGTTAACTATTAGACCTAGGAGACATTACTGAAATGAGCGGTAAAGGCATGTAACACTTCCTATCCTGCTCCTACTGCAGGGCTCACTTCTATCAACGAGCCAAAAGATTCATGACAGCAGCTCCTGTGGAAGCAAAAAAATCAAATTTTAGGTATTTGTAAAAGTTAAGGCTGCTCACCAAATACTCTAGCTTATGCATATGTTACAAATATTTAAATCATAGGCATCTATGTTTTCTATGTCCTAGACTACCCTACCATGCGGGAAAGCTCTCAAGTTCTCTATCTGGTCACCAAGCGCACATGCCTTATTTCCCGGAGACCAGTATGATTTGTAAGGAGCAATAATCACGGTATCACATGCTAAATATTGCTTTTGAAGTAGAAGAACATGAAAAAACTTCATCTTTACATACAAGGCAAAGGGGGGAGGAGAAATTCAGACTGTCCATTGGCAGAAGTACTCCTTAACTATACTAGACAAAGGCACCTAACATGTTTTTTCTAGAAAAGTCAGAATTTTAAAACACTTTGCAAGCTTGAGGACTCCCGAGAAGGTTTCCCTTTAAACTGACTTGCCCAGCATCCAAAAAACACATAGAAGAGACGAGGGAAAACACCCCATTGCCAAGCATAGGCACCTAAAGTGAGATTTCTATTTTCCCGGTTGCTGTTCTTCATCGACTGCACGCAAACACACAGCGGAGGAGGCAAAGCCCAAATGCCCTTATGCATTTTTCTGCATAATGTTCGCGGAGAGCGGAGAGCGAACATTATGCAGGAAAATGCATAAGGGCATTTGGGCTTTACTGCAGGACCTTTCGACGTAGTCAAATTTAGCAAACTGAGACAGGGCTTGCGAGCGACTCAGCCCCATCCACAGTGTAGCCCCTGCTGCCTCCCTCCAAATCCCGAGAGCCTGTTCCAAGGCATGAAGCTCTAAAAT
Source organism: Crypturellus tataupa (assembly GCA_034781795.1). Classification (NCBI taxonomy): domain Eukaryota; kingdom Metazoa; phylum Chordata; class Aves; order Tinamiformes; family Tinamidae; genus Crypturellus; species Crypturellus tataupa. Next base: position 746,706 of record JAWLRI010000957.1, on the reverse strand, counting down.
GCCCCAATAAAACAGATGTAAGAATTCAGCTTTGGTAAAATAACATTTTTCCCTAACCTCATTCTCAGCAACAGAAGAACTGGTTTTAATTAAAGCAGTTCCAAAAGAAAAAAAAGAAGGGGGGGGGGGGGGGGGGGTGCAGAAAAAAACCCCAAGGAAGGCACGCAACCCACCGACGTTTGGAAAAATTACAAGCAACTGAAAATTGGATTTCACTGAAGAAAGTGCTATGCAGCCTCATCTACATGCATACAAAAACTTTATTAAACGAGTGTTTTTAATGGGAAACCTTCTCATGGGCCTGAAGTCCCATCCCTAGACCAAGTGCACCAACCCATGCTGAGGTTCCTCATGATCTCGAGCAGCAGAGAAATGTCCCTTAAACCAAAAGGATCTGACCTCCCTGCTCCTTGTCAAAGCAGCCCATAAATTACTGGGGACGGTGATGAGCTGTTTCGTGTTAGCACCTGCCCCTTGGCTCGATTCAGCGAGCTGAAATCGACTCCAGAGGCACCATCAAGTGACAAGGTTTTTGTCACCAGACACCACGGGGGGACAGAGCAGGGCAGGGGAGAGCCCATCTCAAGGGCTTTGGCACCTCAAATGCCCGCTCGCCTTCTGGGGAGGTGGCGTCAGCGTGTCGGGTTTGCTCACGACAGAAATACACTACGAGGAGGATTCAAAAACAGACTTCAAGCATTACTATCTCTGCAAGTATCCACAGAAATGCTTTCTTTTTAAGAAAGATTGTTTCTTCCGATAAAAAAAGATCAATGTTTAGCATTAAAAGTACAGAAACACTTGTCAACTTAAGCAATAAAGTCAAAAAGCGAGCAAAATATATTAGGGAAACCTTGCTTCACACCAGCAATTTGCCAATCATTAATCGTTTATTGGATAGCATTGCTTACGTAAAGATTTGCATTTACCCAGATACGAGGAAATACATACAAGGCGCTTTCTTTCGGTTTGAGTACACTTTGTTCCAAAATGCTCCATCTTCCTCTCAGCACCCCAAAGCTACGACCACTGGGTAAAGGGCTCCTTTAGATTCATCCTAGTCATAAAGCCCATGTTTTGAGAAGCAGAGGCTCTCCACCTTACCACAGCTGCCACTCCACAGGTCACTTTGTTGACTTTAAACTGCCGACTGGAGCAGCATTAATGTCTCGATAGGTGACACTACACTGAGGCTCCAGCTACTACAGAGCTCACCTGGGAGAAGTTGAGGGCTTCAGATTTCCCCTTATGTCTCTGCTCTGCCAAAGCATTTGGCCAGGCAACAGAACCCAACTCCTCCGTTACACAGAAGCTCTACAGACCTTCATCACCTGCAGCCGCTGTTTCTGCAGCACGTCTCTTTATAAAGCAACCCACTTTGGATAACTCATTTGGAATATTTTAGCGGTTTTTGTGAACATGGTTCCACTATCCTCAAACTATCCTCAACACTGACTCAATATTTGCTCAACTCCTGTGTAAATGGGGCTGGGGCTGACCTGCTGCAGAGTGTCCTGTTGGAGAAGTGACCATGAGCCTCCAACGTGCCCTTGTGGCCAAGGCCAGTGGTGTCCTGGCTGCATCAGGAGCAGCGCTGACAGCAGGTTGAGGGAGGGGATCCTGCCCCTCTGCTCAGCTCTGGGGCACTCCAGTGCTGTGACCAGTTTGAAGCTCCCCAGGACAAGAGGGATGTAGAGCTACAAAGGTGATTAGGGGACTACAGCATCTTTCCTGTGAGGACAGGCTGCTCAGCCTGCACAAGACTAAGAAGGGATCTGATCAGTGTATACGAATATGTTAAGGGAGAGTGTCAAGAGGACGAAGCCAGACTCCTCTCAATGGTGCAAGCAACAGCATGAGAGGCACTAGGCACAAGCACAGGAATATCCACCTGAATATGCGGAGCATTCCAGACAAAGCACTGGAGCAGGTTACCCAGAGAGGCTGGGGAGTTTCCATACCTTGGAGATATTTAAAAGCCACCTTGACCTGTTCCTGGGCAGTTTGCTCCAGGTGATCCAGCTTGAGGAGGGATGTTAGACTGGTTAGACTAGACGTTCTCCAGAGATCCTTTCCAACCTCAACTATTCTGTGATCCTGTCTCACAAGCAGTAAGCAGCTTTAGCAGAGGACTGACTTAACTCAGGGTGAGTTAAGCCAGCAAGATCTTGTGACCAACCCGTGTACATCACTGGTACCAGAGAGACAAGACCAAGGCTGCAGGCGCTGAGCCTTGGCGGAGCAACATCCCGACGGGCTGGACATCCATCCAAAACCTGCAAGTTCTCCTTTCACCCGCTCTCCTGCATGGCTGGGCTCTTAATCACAATTATTGAGGTTGGTTGATCATACAGTCTCTCTCAACACACACTTGCAGACTCCAGGAACTTAAATATTCATCAACCAAAATATTCAGTGATATTTGTATCTACCAAAATTATAGCCGATCATTTTACCTCAATTACCTTATTACAGGGGTTCTTCCAGGCTACTGGCAATACACTCCCTTGCAAGGGAAAAATGGGTATTGATTGCATATGTCAAACTCTCCTTAAGAAAAACTGCTATTGGCAAGATTAGACAGGCATATATTACATACGTAAACCTTACAAAATAATGTGATGCTGTTTTAGCTGAGGAGGACTTTTATACAAGTTATCACACACAAAAAGCAGTATATTTTATTAACCTTGAAGTGATGCCTAGAAATACAATGATGAGGATACAGAAGGGGAGATCAGAATTTTATTCCTCATTCTAATGTCAATTCATTATGTAATTTTAGTCAAAAAGCAAGCATTTTATTTATTTCCTCATTTACTTACATATGTCCTTTGGCTGAATATGTCCTGTTTGATCTTGTTAAATCACTGAACATTAATCATCTTTTCTGAGAACCCAACTTAGCAAGGTACTTGAGCACAAGAACAATTTCACTGGTTTTACCACAATTCAAGTTTCTCATGGAAGCACGGAGCAAAATAAAATTTCTAGAAACAATCCACAGGTGTACAGAGTAGATTCTGAAATTTGGATCAAATTAAAATATCAGCAAGTAGTCAGCTGCCTAACTTTCTCAATGCATCAGGAAAAAATAATGTCAGACTAGTAGGAAACAGGTATGAGACTGACTATGCTACAGCTGCACTGAAAAATTCAGTATTAAGGTAACAAACACCTAAGAAATATCTGATTTACTAAACACAGAATAGCTTGCTCAGGGATGAAAACTTTCTATGATAGGGTTCTGAGACAACTCCTAATAAAACTGAACAAAAAATAAATGCAAACATAAACATATATAGTCCAAGAACTCCAACAGCAGAGAGTAGCAGTTCCATGAACTCAAAATATTGAGGTTCAATTCAGAGTGCAATGAATTATGCAAATAATCCTGGAGTCAAGAGTAATTTTTTCCAGATGTACTAGAATTTTTATGTATTATATCAAGTTTGCATTTCTGTATATTTTGTATATATAATTGTATTAGAATTATGTATATTCTATATTAAATTTACATATAAATTGTGTAAGTTACTTATATTTATGTATGCATATATATACAGTATTAGACACAGTGATTAGGTAACAATAAACTGCCACTTGCTGCAATGCCTAGAAACATCTCCCAATCTTAACAGAATTACTTTAACCTAGATTTTCTCTCCAGTCAAGATTTTATTATATTTCCCATAATTTGACTTTTCTTCCTCTTTCAAATGAGGAAAAATCATGATTTTCAGTCAAGGTCATGTTATAATCTTCTAACAAACAAAAGCTCTACCAACTTCCCACATACACACCTATTTATGTAAGTATTCCTAAAGTCTGTTAACTATAAAATGTGCAGAGGATTACTCTGAAGTGATCCTCTGCACAGTTCTGAAGTATCTCATCAAAATGGATTTTTTAAATACCTTGCAAGTTCAACATTGACAGAGCGCATACATAAAAGATTAAGAAATAAGTAAGAAAATAGTTTTAGAGGTCTCTAAAAGAATATTAAAAAAGTATCTTCATTAAACTGTAGAAGTGACAGAATATTAAAAAGCTTTTTACATCTCTTCCAAATTATGAAAGAAAACAGATATATAAAGTCTGGCAATTTGAATGTTACCTCACAACAAGGCAGGCCAAAAAATAACTTGGGAACAGCTTGCTGGAGCTGTAAAAATTAACACTAGAAGCTTTTATGAACAATCTTAAACAGCTTCTCAGAGAGGCCAAAAGATGACTGAGGTGTTAATGCAGCACTCAGAAAAGATCAGGCTATAGCAGAAGAGCTAAATGAAGAATTTCCATCATTAGCAAGTAGCTTTGGGTGCTTTTCACACAGCAGGCTGGGGGGACAGCTCCACGTCACCACCGATGACAGGTTGGTAGGTTCATTTTCCAATACACAGTGGCCACAGGAGCACCAGATTTGATGCAAAAGTGGAAGGAGCAGTTGACAGTGTCCCTGCTCAGGCCTTACCGTGACAGTTCACCTTCAGCTAGATGAAGCTCAGTCCTCAAATGACATTGATGGAAAAAAAAAGCATCAGTTTGTAAAGAGCTTCTTTGGATGCAGGACACGACATCTCTATACCTTCACTCTGGACAACGCACGCAGACAGCTAGCTGCACTCCTGTCCATACGGTGCTGCGCTGCTGGCCTTGGCTGCCAGGGCACACGGCTGCCTTCTGCCCACCCTGCCATCCACCGAGACCCCAGGGCAGGCGGCAGAGCTGCCCCCAGCCAGGCAGCCCCATCTCTACCGCTACGGTCAGCATTTGCAGCCCAGGAACAGCATTTGGCTTTTGTTGCTCTCAACCTTCACAAGTTTCCTGCTGGCACCGTCCAAGATCCGTTCTGGACCATGGTCCTGGGCTCCCCTGGAGCTTGGGGTCACCCACAAAAGCCATGGAGGGGCACTCGTCCTCCTCCTCCAGCCCACACTTCAAGATACTGCTCAGGACAGGGTCCAGCAGAGACCCCTGAAGAGCTCCACTTGCAAGCAGCTTCCAGGTGGAGTATGAACCATTAAGAACCACTCTCTGAACCTCATGATCCAGCCAGTTTTTCACCCATCGAGTCCATCTGCCTAGACCATAACATCCCATTCAAAGATGCTGAGGGAGACCAAGTCCAAACTAGCTTCAGTCAACATAAACAACTTCCAGCCCCCTTCCTTTATGCACAAATCTTGTCATTTGACCACTGCAAAGGCAATCATGTTAGTCAAGTAGACTTTATTTTTGATCCAGTTGTTTAACTGCTTTAACTAAATTATCACCATTTATACAGCTGGCCAGTACTACTGCAATAGCCCACCAGATTCATAACTATATATTTTGGTGGTTGAGACACATGGCATCTTCAAATTATTCCAGCAGACTTGAGTAAGTTTTACTCCTAATGGAAAGGCCTAAATTCAGGATAAAGTTGCATAGTCATGCCTTACACACTCAAGCAGAGTCTATGGACATCACCTAGTTTTAAAATCACCATTAGGTACAAGTCAGAAGGATAAAAACAACATACTGTGGTGCGTACTTAATATTCTTTATTTTTAACCAAACACAGTATTCCTGTCCTAAAGGAAGACTCGAATTAAAGGACTCCAAAGTACATCCAGGACAAATTTTAAAAAGACATGTACAATATATCAACTATTATCTCCCAAGCTTTTATTACCTCCCACACTTCTCACACAGACATAAGAGTTTAATGATAAGACACGCCCACGCATGCATGGCTTTGATTTATGAAGAGGGGACCGCATTCAATTCTACTTAAAAGCACTTGGCATTCCAGCAGACCATAAAATCCCTTCCTGCGCCTGAGAAAGGATGCAGTGCCAATTTCCATAATGAACACCACGTTTCATAGGGAATTGTGTCTATCACAAGACCCACACTGTTGGGAAGATATCTAAGGGACAGAGGCCTTCCCATGGGAAGCGACAACAAAGAGCTGAGCTAAAGAAGATAGTGGATACTCTCTGATCTGAAGGAATGTGATCCTGGAAAGTCCCTGAACTGCAAGCATGAGAAAGTTGGGTGAGACGGAGCTGTAATT
>JAWLRI010000957.1:729175-740545 GCA_034781795.1 Crypturellus tataupa | reverse complement strand
AGGACAAATTTTAAAAAGACATGTACAATATATCAACTATTATCTCCCAAGCTTTTATTACCTCCCACACTTCTCACGCAGACACAAGAGTTTAATGATAAGACACCCACACGCATGCATGGCTATGATTTATGGAGAGGGGACCGCATTCAATTCTAGTTAAAAGCACTTGGCATTCCAGCAGACCATAAAATCCCTTCCTGCGCCTGAGAAAGGATGCAGTGACGATTTCCATAACGGACACCACACTTCGTAGGGAATTGTGTCTAGCACGACACCCACACTACCGGAGAGCAATGTGCATGTTAATTTATACAGTCGTTATTTCCTTCCAAAGTCTGTCTCCTAAGGAGGATAAAGTCACAGCAAAGGAGCTAATTTGTACATAAGGTGCAATAATTACAAGTATTTCAGGTTTCTCACTTTAGTAGTTGCCTTGTGCTTGTTTAAAGTATGTGCCAAGCCACAGAGAAAATTTAATCTAAAATTAATTAACTGGAGGGTTCTAAATATATACCGACGCAAACTATTACACAGCTCACATGCTCCATGAATTGAGCACTGCAATCTGCAAGTATGACAGTTCCTGGCATATTGATAAGAAGCTGAAAGCAACTTAAAATATCAAAAGATGGCATGAATTTGAGAGTGATGGTGTAAAAAGAGAAGGGGGGAAGGTACAGGAATACAGAGAAAAAAAAGATGCTATTAAAAAGACAGAAAGAAAAGGCGATTGAGAACAAGTTATTTTGTACTACATTGACTGAAAAAAAATGCACGATTTTTTCCCTCTTCTTCCAGTTAAAATACTATGAAGCCAAATGATCAAGAAAAACATTTTCTTTTTGTCAAGAATGAAGATTCTTGAAGAAGCTACAAAATATGTGACAGTGCATTAACCTGACTAGGCATGCTACATAAGATTACAATTAAAGCCAATTTTTAATTTTTTTAAAGCAACTGACATAGAAATTACTGATTAGATTTTATTCTCTATTTATTGTTCAAAATAAAGTTACTTAAATCATCATTCTTAAAAGACTCTAACTAGAAGAGAGAGCACATCAAGGTCAAAGCAAAACACTGGAGAAGGAAACAAGAAACTTGCAATGTCCACTAAGTTTTGTTTTGGTTCGTATCCCTTGATGTACTTGTTTACTAAACTTGCACAGTCCCAAAAGGGTCCCCATTAAACATTTTCAATTCATGAAATGGCCTTCGCGTAAATGACAAACACACTCACCCAGCCCTACAATGGCTTTCCCTCTGCATTTGTTCATTTTAGTGCTGCAAATTAAATTACGCAGTCGCATCAACTGCTGTCACCAGAACTTTCTTTTCCGACCGCTACAGAAGCTAAAAAACATTTGTTTGGGAAACAGAACAATTTTTGCAAAGTTTCAGAGTAGCCTAGAGCTCTCAGACAGGGAAAAACGCGTATGTGCTCACCAATAAGCAATTACAACCAAAAAAGTTACTCCAGCAGAAAATGTTGTAGTGACAGAAGGCAATGCAGTTGGAAGTTTACAGAAAGCAAAATATAAAGATCATGGAAGCAGAATAGGCATAAAGCTAATGAACACATTTTCTGTCTACGCTAAGGCTGTTCTAGGACAACTTTCTTAACTGCAAAAATGTAAAACAGTGTACTTTCAATTACATAAAGCCCATTCATAATAAGCAGTTGTGTAACCTAGATTGCATTTAATCCCTGGCCAACAATCATTGTTACAAATTCAAAGGCCCTTTATTTTTTCTGCTTTATCTCCCAGATTGCTCTGAACTAGAAGCAACAAACAAGACACTGAGTGATGACTACACTGTACAGCAAATGTACAATTTAACCTTTAACAGAAATGACAGCACCAACAGTATTCAACGGGGGGGTAATATATATCTCAGAAGGAAGAAAAGTCACAGAGGAAGAAATGCTGCCAACCAGCTGGTTGTCACCTCTCATTATTAGGAATTTTTTTTGAATTGTAGGTGACAGCATTGCAAGCAGCAGTCACTTAAGTCTATTCAGCTCTTTGAAATGTGTACTTGGGAACAAATCTGCCTGCTATAATCTTATACTTGCTTCCACGGTGGAACATATGATTTCCTAGCAAATCCTCTGGATAAAGAGAATAAGCGTGTTTTTAGCAACATGCTTTAGATTTAACAACAACTATTTTTTCTCCAAGGAAATATTTTCCTACCTAAAGGAATCTTTGTTTCTGTGTTTCTGTTTTTGAACCTGTGCTTGAACAAGTACAGGTGTTATTTTCTCTAGGGCAAAGCCCTTTTTGGGATTTGTATCCAGTAGCTTTTAGGCTCCAGAGTGCAATGCTGAACTGCACTGCACAGAGCTGTCTAACACATTCTAGTTCCTGGTCTGCTTACCACCCACCACAAAATTAGTTAGCAGTTTACTAGTATATCCTGCCAAGCATCCTTTAAGAATTTTGTAGCTAATCTCACAACGTTTTGAAAATCGCATTTTCTAGACTTTTTAAATAGCAATTATGATACTTCAGACTTTTAAAAATTTCCAAAGAACAATTTCTTGTACAGGTAACTGGTTATGCTTGTCACCATGTTATGCATAATCTTGCACTACAGAAACCCAAGAGAGTTCCAAAAAAATTACTTCAAAAAGAATATAGTTGTGTCCTCTGTTCAGTAAAATTGTTTTCATTAGGCATATTTTGTTAATTTTCTATATTTTTCTATATGAAACAACAATTAACGTGAAAGAGCCAAGTGTTCGGCATTGACTCAAGTTCTTTGAGACACAAGTTCTTTGCAGTGTTATTTAATTATCCCAATATCAAGTGGTTTAAAATATCACAGCTTAATATGAAACACATATATTGAGGTTAACACAAATGTTTATAATGGATGTGGAGGAGGGTCCCAAGAGGAAGCAAAGTTTGGGGGAAACACATTTGGGAGAAAATGATACTCATTCTATACACCTTCTGAACTCCCACCCTGAACCAACAAAAGTGGAGGGGGACGGTTTGTGCTCAACCTATTCCTACAAGAACATCTTTACCAAAAAGTTGAAAGTTTAGCATGAGCTCAAATTAAAAAAAGGAATAAGGTTTCCACTGAAGTTAATGGGGTCCTGCACGAGCACAATCACATCCAGCATCAGAGCCCTATTCTGTTTTAAAGCCATAAATATATACCTTGTGCCCCATGGAGCACATGGAAGGGAAGCATCCTATACCCTGGAATTTGCCGTCAACTCCTGATCAATGACAATTTTCAGGGTTGGTTCCCTTTAGAGTGAGAGCTATATAGATCCCAGTAAGTTAACAAATCTTCAAAATCAAAGTATTTAGAATAACCTAAAACCAGCTTATACAGCTGGAAAAGAGTTAAACCCTTGGGCATGCAGTTTGTAGTTAAAATTCTCTTTTAAGAGAGGACACGTTCTTCTAGTCTAAAATAAAAGCTTGTAAGTCTGATTATCATAATAGAATACTTTCCTTGAGAGTACAAAGGAAAATATAACTATGACGGCTCTCAGCAAACAATTTACTTCTCAAATATTCCATTGGCTAGTCCTCTTTTTTTTTCTCTCCTTCAAACTCACTTCACCAAACAGTGTATTTGGGGATACAAATAAAATCTCCCCAAACATCACAAACAGAGCCCCCTGGAAGGCATGTCTGTTGACATCTCATTTATGTAGATGATAATGTGATGCACCTAGAAATCACACAGAACAACGACTAGACAGTCGCACGGGGGAAGGAAAAGAGATCTGCTCCAGACTGTCCTCTCGATATCCCTGCGCATCCCGCTACTTTCATCATGCATTCTGGGAAGGTAGTTTCCCATTAATGTGTACATATATTACACATACGTTTCTTCACAAGGTAAAAGTTCAAAATAAATCTGGGAAGCTGGCCTTAAATACCTTCTGAGAAGAAAGTTTCCTGATATAAGCTCTGAGTAGTATAAAGACTTACACATAGCCCCTAGACACCTATTAAAACTTACGAAAGTCTTGTAATTACAACCATTTTACACAAAACTAACACTCATTTATGTTCATGGTAGAAATAAGTGGACTTACACTGGCTTTGAATGTTAAGAATGGTAGTGTAAACTATCTCACTTATTGCATTAGCTAATTAATGTCATTTTTGCTGAAATAAAACCACCAGAAAAGTAAACATTGTCAGCCAATTCAGATCAAGACTATAGATTTAGATATTTACTATTTACACCTTCTCATCAAGCTGAGTAAAACTCCAGATATTAACAGGAAAAATGAAAAATTTAGTCCTTGTGCAATTATTAGGAATTACTTGAGTTCAACTCTTCCTGAAATTTTTCACTTGGAAGGAAAACCTTGGCTTGTTCCTGACCACAATTCACTTACAAAATTTAGTTTCTGAATTTATTACCTTCACTATTCAGGAGAAAAGTGATGAGGTCTCAACTCTGTCATTATTAATATCCATAACAGGAAGACAATATTTGGATTTCTTCCAAGGAACAGGTCTGTCCATTGAACTCCACCAGTTCCATGACAGCAAATTCCCTGCAAGCCCCATAAAATGGTCCAAAATCAGTGGGAACGAGGGCAATACTTGGCACAAGGGAAGAAGTAACATCCAGAGACCTATCTAGAAAATCCAAACATTAAAGTTTTGATTAAAATAACACAAAACAAAAATAAAGTTCAAGAACCTGTTGGATCAAAATCCTTGACATTTTGCATGAACAAGAACCTAACAAAACTCCAAAAAGTGATGTTTATTTTTCAGTACCAGAACTTCAAGACTGATTTCTTTTTTATATAAAAACACTTCTAGTGCAAGCGTTCATGTGCACAATGGCCACGTACATGTAGGCAAGAACTTTCATGCCAGCGCACCAAATCATAGCTGAGTTAAGAGATGAGGAAGCCATCCCTGCTTCCTACATCCATATTCTGTCTTCACCAGGCCCAGGCTTCTCCATTCCTTCCATCACACAGGACAGAAATCAAAGACGGAAAGGACAAGATGATAATGCGAGACATTTGTGCAACCAGGGATTTGCTTCTACATATTCTTCTCCTGCCTCTCATCTATTAGTTGTCCTCTAATATCCCATCGTGAAGAGGTTACAACTATAGGTTTATAACACTTAGTTTGCTTAAATTTGAATATCTCTTGATTAGCGATTAAAAAGATTATATTCCAATTATGGTGAAAAAAATTCCAATTTAGGATCTCAGCAGTGATCTCAGGAAAATGGTTGGACAATCTTCATCTTGGATGTCAGTGGGAATGTTTCTGAGCTTTCTAATAAGATCAGTTTGTGGAAGCTGTGCCAACTGAAGACAATCTAGCCAGCACATGGACAGTGTTACACTTTGTGTACATCCTTCTGTTACTCCCACTGTGTAAGTGCTTTAATAAAAAGCACTGCCTTTCCCTACAAACCTTGCCTGCTCAGATGATCACAACTGCAACATTAGGACAACTTTAAAGCCATTTTCATATGATCTAAAAGTTTTCTTTCCTGGAAAGCTTTGGGAACACTACCATATTATACTGCCATCAGCAAAGCATTCTTTGAACACCTAAATAAAAATTACTGAGAATCAAGCAAAAACTCACGCTTTCCTGTGAGGGTAGCTGTTACATTTCCGTGCAAGACAACAACTTATTTTTCAATAATGGAAGCCCATACTTTCACCAGGATGTCTACACTGAGGTGCCACATTCTTTTCCTGTTAATAGTATTTTTCTTTCTCCAGAATGAGTCACTCTGGAAAATGCCACTTACTTGAAAGAGAAAAATTGACAAACAAATCCAGATGTCAGGAAAAAAAAACCTTCACTGCTATATACTGCAGTTACCACACACCAATAACTTAAACTTCAGCAAGGAAAATAGTTCTTCCTGAACACCTCCTGAACAACAGTTACTTACTTCAGGAGAAGGAAATAAAATTTATTCTGCAACTGTTTTTGCAAAAATTTCTAATTCACTGCAAAGCACATGATTTCTCTTTGGCTTTATTCAAAGTTGGCTGGGAAATCTTTCACAGAAAGAAGGAAAATGTTTTTGATGGCTTGTTCAAAAGGAAAAATAGCCATTTATCAGGTTATGTAAAAATCTCATACTTGTGTTGGAAACTACAGTTTGGCAGAACACATTTAATTACGGTTGGCTCTTTTAAAGCATTAAGTAAAAATAAATGTGTTATAATCATATTAGGGTTCATCTTTGTTGGTTTAAGACAAAGATTTCAGTCAAAGATCTCATTAAATCTTATCTCCTCCACGGCTCTACAGAAGAGGAAAGAAGAGCTATAATCCATAGTAATACAAAAAGGCGGAAAGACCTGCAAGCTTGTTAGGTCTAAATGTAAAGAATAACATTTTCTCACACAAAAATATGTGAATTATAAATAGTTGTTGAAATTAGATTTGTCTCAAAAACCATTCCTCAAAATCAGAAACAAACACTTCAGTCTATACACAGAATGCACAGGAATTTTGCACAGAATAGGCCATCTGAACATACTCCCACCGCAGAGCAGCAAGACTGCACCTTTGCAGAATTACCAAGTTAATACATTCAAGATTTCTGTAGTATGTTCACTTACTCTCCAAAGTAATTTCGCTTTACAGTGTTCAAACTAAGTGTACTCTTCACAAACTGCCCACAATTACAGAAACACACCACATAGTTCACTTAAAATACAATTAGCATAGCAAGATGTAGAAGCTACAGATTCATTGGCCTAGTGTAGGCTGACAGTTTCTGCATGAATCTGCAAGACTGTGAAATTTCAAAACTGAGATGTTCTGATGCAAGCAAACATATAAGTTAAACAGATGCAAATCTGATTTTGAGTCTTGACATGAATGAAAATTTTGCTTCAGTAATAGATTTGCATTTTTCAGTAATAACTTTATTCGGTAATAATTTGCATTATTCAGTAATAAATGTACATTTCTTTCCAATATTGATATTCAAGAGATAGGGTGGTATTTTTTCACTTGCAGTAATGACTTTTTTATCCCCAAATCCAAGTTCTTCAGCCATCTGAATGCAATTCTAAGAGCTGAAAAGAGAGTTATCATTTGCTGCAAGAAACACTCTCATCTAACTATGAAAACAGCGTTTACTGCAAACTCCTTATGTAAACTGCTCTTTATATTTAACTGTTGTCACAGAATCCCAGGATGGTTGAGGTTGAAGGGACCTCCAGGGATCCCCCAGTGCATCCCCTGCTCCAGCAGGGACACCCAGAGCAGGGCACAGGGTCCATGCAGGCGGTTGCAGATCTCCAGAGCAGGAGCCTCCACAGCCTCTCTGGGCAGCCTGGGCCAGGGCTCGGGCACCCTCCCAGCACACAAGTTTTTCCTTAAGTTCCTGTGGAACTTTTGATGCTTCAGTTTCTGTCTGTTTCCTCTACTGAGTAAACCAACAGCTCAGATTAAGGCTATATTCATATACCAGACAGACACACTAGCTCTGATCTTCTGTGTAACTGCAAAACGTCTGCTGCTAGTTGCAAAGTACTGCTGTATCTGCAAGATGAATACTTCCATTTTGCTGCTTTAATTTAATGATAGAGATTTAATGCAATTAACAGATAAGCAAAGTCATTGCTCCTCTTGTCCACTTCAAGTGATACATCTGCAGCCTTATACAATTACGCCCCAAGCTGTGAGCACCCACTCTTTGCATTTTTCTTTTTAAATTACACTCCCTTTCCTCTGCCTTTCCAAGGCAGAGGTTACCTCAAGGTTTTCTAGGCTTCTCTCCCAACAAAATTATTTATAAGGCCATTTCAGAACTTGAACTAATTTGATCATGACCCACTGCTTGCACAACTCATTCATCCTGCTCCTACATCCAATGTTATATCCATCCCATGGATAAACTCTTCTGCTTTCACCCTGTACCCATTAAAAAAAATGCAGGAACTGAGTATTAGCTTTTATTTTTGCAAGGGCTTAAAACAGAAATATTTTGATTTCATGACAGATACTCTAAAAAATTCCTTATCAATCATTTGGGGAAGAACCAAGGGAAAGGCACCTAAGCACTCAAACACACCCTATAGGTGAAGCTTATAACCCCTTCCTCTGCAGAAGGGATCAGGTTTGTGAAAACAGTTTTTCTTTTCAAAATAAAACTACCTTCCAGATCTTTAACAAGGGCTTTGGTGGTGTTCTTCACCTCCTGGAGAACAGTCATCTGGACTGCCTCTCCTTTCGGAGCAGATAAAAGGTCCCAGCTGAAGTCAAATCCATGTGTGGTGTTTCCCTTTGTGTAGGAGTTAAGCATGTTCTCCAAAATCACTAGAAAGCATTCATGCTTTTTTGTGTGAAATGAAAGTGGAAAATAAATATTTTGGTATAAAGAAGTCTTCGACAAAGCAGGAACAATTAGATCCTAAAGAGAAAATGCAAAAATCAAATGGCAATTCTAAAGAACTGATACTCCAGCAGGTTTCTGTAGGGGAAAAAAAGGCAGACAAAGCAGAGCTAGGTAAGCAGCGTTTATAGAGGGTGTCAGTCCACAATGTGTTCTTTGCATTTATTTGGTCTTTAAATATGACCAATAATGGAAAAGCAAAATTCAGCAACTACAACGTGTTAAACTGTAGAGACAGAGAGAAGGCAAAAGAGCCACCTTGCTGCGTGAACGTGGCAATGGCTCATCCAAAAACACTGATGTCTGGAGCCTCCCACCACCAAAAGGTGTTAGAGACAGTAGTTGTACAGTGGAAGAATGAAGGGAAACGACTTAAACATGTAATTTAGTAACAACTGTGGTTTAGATGGGATTAATCCATTAGAAGAGCTGAAGACTGAATTTTGACACAGAACAAGAAAATCATAACTTATCACACTCCTCAGCCCTGGTCAGAAAAGCAGCTCAGTCTCTCTTGTCCATTCATTTCACAAGCTGCCTCCCACTTCCTGCCAAAAAAAAGAGCTACCAATAAGTACGTATCAACTATAAAACTATTTGTAAAACACTACCAATGTACCTGAAACCAAATATTCCATTTTTCCTGCCCTACTGAACAACTCTCAAACACCAATGCAAAGCAAGACAGCACATACTGAGGGAAACACTAAAAATACACTAAAAATTATCAAGAATAATTGCCTTACACTTTTATAAGCCCAGCTGTGTTGTTTCAATATCCAGTATTAGTAAAAATCCCCTCATGCTCGCACATTAATCCTTACATGTTCTGTTATCTATAATCCAGAATGTTGATTTTCAAAACATTTAAGCCTTGACAACAGTCAGTGAGAAGTTCTGTGATCTGCTGGAAGATAACATCTAACCAAAGTGAAAAAATTTCTTGGAAAACACAGTCAATGCACTTTACTGCTTTGCAATTTTTTCAAAAGCAAATTGGAAATAATTTTTAGATTTTATAGTATTTACATTTTTTTAAAGCATTGTCAAATTTGTGGCTTAAACGTGCTATGTAGGGATCAGTAGTTTTGTTAATTCTGGGGTTTTAGGTGAAGAAGCATAAACAGTTTTCCTGACATTCCCAGGTTGAAGTATAAAAGACTTTTCTAAAAGATCAAACTTAAAATTTCAACAACTAGCTATAAGAAAACTTCTGTACTTATATAAATATTTTATCATAATTTCAGTTAACCTAGATTTCCCCAGAGTTTGAAATATAGGAAATTATTTCAACAATGTATGTTTTTTTCTAGTCCTTACTTTTGCAAGATACCAAGCTTTAAAACTTCTAATGCTACAACACCTCAACCTGATTCTTGTTTTCCTCTAATTTTTTAAGTGTTTTTCTCTCATAAAAATTAAAGAAAAATTATCAGTTTGGAGGCAATAGGAGTTGGCTGTTGCTTTATATAAGGGTTATTTGAGGCTGCTCCGTGTTTTGCAATATTAAGATAAATGTCAAGGAGATAAATCACCAATACACCTTGTGAAAATTGCTGCAGAGCTCCTAGTAAACACGAGAGCACACATGGTTCCCATTAGGATTTGCATTACCAGAGAACTCAGCAGCTGTGGCCACGAACCACAACCTCTCTGTGCTGCATCCTGCCCATACCCAGTGGTGACCCCTGCCTCAAGTAGCTTATGATCCACATGTAGGACAAGAAGCAAATTGCATTGACAAAAAGATTGGAAAGAGAAAAAAAAAAAGTATTAGTCAACATAATCAGTGGTGTTAGCAGCACATCAGGAGTCTAGACACTCTCAAGTAGAAATGACAGATGAAAGGTTTTAAAAAGTTCCTAAAGAATAAAAACATTTAAGCTTTGAAACTGCTAAGCACAATTTTTTTGAGAGGTGACCAGTTGGGCTGTCACAGCATGGGCTTTCCAGCAGAATCACAGAATCCCAGGATGGTTGAGATGGGAAGGACCTCCAGGGATCCCCCAGTGCATCCCCTGCTCCAGCAGGGACACCCAGAGCAGGGCACAGGGTCCATGCAGGCGGTTGCAGATCTCCAGAGCAGGAGCCTCCACAGCCTCTCTGGGCAGCCTGGGCCAGGGCTCGGGCACCCTCCCAGCACACAAGTTCTTCCTCACGTGGAGCTGGAGCTGCCTGGGCTTCAACTTGCACCCGTTACCCCTCATCCTAAAATGATGAAAGGATGCTGAAAGCGTTTCGGGTTTATGCAGTTTCTCACAGGCAGTGTGAAGCGAGAATTTGGGCTCAGCAGGTTCTAGCAAGGCTGGGTCTAAGTCAGGCTCCTCCTGCAGTGGCTGCACAGGTGGAGTCACTGCAGCCCCAGACTTTGGGGGAGCTTGTGGCCAGCCAGGCTCCCAGAAGCTGGATTGCTGCATAGCTGTCCTATATGCTTTTATCATTCAAAATCATGAAGACAAATTTGATTAAAAAAAATAAAAACAACATTGTGTATGTCAAAGGAAACACACATCAGGGCTTGACAGCAAATATATCTCTGGCTTCCAGAGGGTCATGCCAGGGGCAATGCTTTCCTAAGCAACGGTAATTAAGACAGAAGAAGAGCTTTATCTGTGGGAAAAAAAAAGGGAAATGAAGATACTTAATGGAGACATTCACCCCCCAGGTTGATATTAGCTCGTTCCAACCTGAAAGCAGCTTCCCCGGTACTCATAGCACTGTACATTGTATGCCACAGGTTTGGGCCAGGATCTAGCTGCTCTCAAGTTTAGTGCCCTCCCTGGGGCAGATCCTGCAGTTCAAACCTGCCACAGCTACACTACTACTGTTACTCAGCTACTTAGTTTTAAAGATGTGTTTGAACTGCAGATTCCCGTTTTGCTGCAGTTCAGATCCGCCTTTGGAGAAACTTAAAAAACAAAGTTAAGGACCTGGACCCTGATTTGAGCATAATCAAAGATACTCTGATTACTGCGACAACAG
>JAWLRI010000957.1:705553-717797 GCA_034781795.1 Crypturellus tataupa | reverse complement strand
TCCAGGGATACAGTCAGTGAAGGGATTTCACAAGAGACCAGAATAGATAGCAAACATTCCTGCAGTAACCAGCTCATAAGGTGTTATTCAGTTTAGCAGGAAAAAGTAACATGTATCATTATTTTTCTCAAGATTATTTATATAATAATAAACAACTAAAACCATGTGCTCTATAGCAAACACGAGAAACCTTTTTCTTTAAAAAAATAATAAAAAAAAATTTTTGAATATTCTTTAATAGATGTCCAAACAATCACAAAAGACCGTAAGCTACTCATATCAGTCATGAAAATAATTAGTCAACCTCTCAGGATTGATACAAAAAAAAAAAAAAATGTATCTAGACCAATTCCACATATCTGCTGAAAAGCTATCAAGAATGAAATATGTACATGCTTATAGGTCTTCAACAACAGAGGCTTCAAAGAATATTTATTTCAATGTTTTAAATAACTCAAAGTGCTGAATTTATCAGGAGAGGTAGAGGTAACTATTGTTTTTTAGATGTATTAACACAAGGAAAAAAGAAAAAAAGGAAAAAGTGCACCAGAGCTACTTCTACGACATGCTCCCCTGCAAGGATGACATCTCTGCAAATACAATTGCTTGAGATTCTAACACATCTATAGGTAGAGACCGTGATATTACAATTCAGAGCAAGCCAGTGGTCAGTTTTTCTCTATTGAGCAGACAAACTAATATTACTGTTTGAAAAAGAAATGGACTACAGGTGTGTTTATAAGAGCGGTCATACAGAAGGCTATATACTTCATTATGTTTGAAAAAATGTTTATGGAAAATACGACTCGCCACCCCAGAGGCAATGCCATGAAGCAGTCCTCCTCCATCGGTTTGGTGCTGAAAGACGTGGGTTCCTGGGGGTGGGCCTCTTTTTTGTCTAATGAAATTATAGAGTAAAGTTTTCACAAGTCTGCTGGTGTACGGAAGACTGCAAAAGGAAGTGAAAACAGCTTTAATTGACTCAGAAGTTGCAAAATTTGGCTCAGCTACAAAGTCAATGCTGCGTGTCCTTTTGTTCTCTGGAACTAGGCTATGCCTGGATTTTTTTTTTTTTTTAAATGAAGTCTGATCATTTTTTCCATCTAAGGGATAACAGATACTTGTTATCCCACCTGGAAACCATGTGTTTGATTAGCTATACAGCAAAGTCCAGGCAAGGCATAAAATCTGATGCTTGGCATTAAGCAACTCTCCTGGTGCTGAGTTATCTACCCACTTTTAGGTTGGAAAGCGAAAGGGCAGGATTTTGCCCATTCAAAGCTGCACTGACTTTAGCAGGTCACTGGGATCACCTTCAATGGCAGGATCGTGGAAACCTTTTTTGTTTATTTTCAGTTTTCAACGTCTCTTTTAAATCAACCTTTTAATGTGTGGAATCATTGTATCCTTTTACCCAAGGCACAAAGGGAAAATATTTATGCAAGAAAAAGACATAGTATTCATTTGGTTTTCCCTCTATGCTTTGATCATATAAAGTAGGCAACAAGAGCATTCCTCTATTCCTACAATATTTTCAGCTGTGTGTGTGATGGGGCCAATTTTCAAGGAGCTCTGCAACATCTGACTTCAGTGATTCTGAAAGGTGTACACAAGACCTGTTGGATTTAAATATAGGCTAAAATATTTCTAAAATAGAAGAGAATTTTATAGAAACAGTTTTTTTCCATCTCTGGTGATGATCTCCAATCCTCTTCAACTCATGCCCTTTGAACTTTTCACATTACCCTAGATTCCTCACCCCCAAATCTCCATCCCTCTACCCAGAGCCCAGGTACCTCTAACTTGGGCCTACATGTCACTGTTTCTTTGAAAGCTGTTTTAAGTAGGGAAATGAAATTACCGCCAATAAATAAATAGATAAAAATAGTTTTACTGAAATCAGGACTACGAGATTTAAACCCGAAACCTTCCAACAATCTTTTAAGATGCATTTGTTTTGATGTTTTGTTTTCTTTTGGACAAAAACTGCAAATCAAAATGCATTTCACCATCTCTTGTTTTTAAGTACAAAGAGTCTAAACAAGCCAGCCAAAGGATCTGTCTTGCCATTAGCTACAGCCTCAAAACAGGACATACCAGCGACCACACATCAGGTATTTATGAATGATTCTCTCTGGCAGAATTTCCTTATGAAATAATTGGCAGGAGAGGAAGACTATAAGCGTTGTCACAGCCTCCAAGGAAATGCTGTATGTTATATCTCTGCAAGAAAAGGTAAATTTTTTACAAAGGTTAATCCACCACTTTTGTTTACAAACCGTCTCCTACCATAGGAACTAAAGCATCATTCCAGGTCACAGAAAGCTCCAGCTTCCCAAACATTGCTTCATTTGGCAGCAAATCGGGATCTCTAAGAAAGAGGTAACACACAAACAGTCTCTTAACTATAAGAAATGCTTGGAATACCAACATGTCACATATACAGTTGTCCAACTGTTAAATGCTATTTGCAAGGCAATGGTAAAGTATAAAACTTCAGGATATTGCTGACTTCTACTGCCAATTCCAAAGAATGTATGCCAATGGTTAGACACTGGCTGCACACAGATTAGCAAAGCTCATTAAGTTGGAAAGCCGTGCAGTAAACAGGACAGGAGATTCATGTGCTGTTTTGGACACCGTGCAGTTTCTGTGGCTAACTCTGCCTAAAGTGATCTTACTATGCAATATATTTCTAAAAAAGAAGAGAAAAAAAAATTTTTTTTGGCATTCTCAATCAGTAAAAAAAATTACAAATTACACAAAAATTTTTAAAACACAACGGTTCACTTCAATGTGAACCAGAATTATTTTTGCTTTCGACTAATATGGGCTTTTTTCCCTTCTCCAAATGGAAGGAGATGTCTCATCAAGTGCACCAGAAACATCCTCTAAGCCATTAGAGAGATTGTTATTAAGCATTTTTAAAAGTTTCCTCTGCTGTTACTGTTTTCACAGTATGCTTCAGGAGTTAATAATATTATGCTGTGTATAACAGGTATAAAGGGTCAATTAGGAAGTTACTTTGACATTTTCCATGGATCTTACAGAAATTCAAAGATCTATTTATATTTCCCAAATTCAAAGACTTTACAATATCTTTATTTAAAAAAAAGAAACTCCATCAATCACACTAAATTTATTTATTGTCGCTTTCTAACAATTATATTCTTAGCAGCTGAAGCAAGTGTAAATACAAAACTGAGGATTTTTTTCAAACAATGATTTAAAACCTGTAGTGTAATATCTCTGGAGAAAAGGTAAACACAT
This sequence comes from Crypturellus tataupa, assembly GCA_034781795.1. Taxonomy (NCBI): domain Eukaryota; kingdom Metazoa; phylum Chordata; class Aves; order Tinamiformes; family Tinamidae; genus Crypturellus; species Crypturellus tataupa. The sequence goes on along the minus strand of JAWLRI010000957.1, from coordinate 714,527 downwards.
AAGGAAAATAAATAAAACTGCTGTTCTTGGTCTCAGAACTCATGTAGTCCTTTAAAAAAGGACAAGCTTTTTCTTTAGAAGAAATCAGTTTAATTTTCAGCACACAACTATGTTCACATGTCAAGCATGCAGTTAGAAATGCTGTAAATAACTTACATGAATGTAAAACATGAGGAACAACAGTTTAATGCATTATAGCATAGAGACAGCTTAATTAAAACACTTTTGTAGGAGCTTGAGGCCAGAATTTCTGGGGAAAGAGAGTGAGAGTTATTTGTCCTAAGTCAACAGCAAGCTGGACTCACAATCACGCCAGAGGTTCTGCTGTGATCTGGTTCCACTGCAAATTTGGCCGAGCCAGGGACCAGACAGAGCTGGAAACAGTTCCCAGCTCCTGCCAATCTGCAATGCTTCACCACGGCTACCTGCTCTGAGAGAGAAAATGCGACTTCAAGGAGTGTTGCAACATCTGGGTCACTTTGCTGGAGAAAACAAGTTGCACCAAGTCTTTCCTCATTTCAATCATTCATTTAGCTACTTTTCTGATCAACCACACAAGTGGAAATGCAAATCTAAAGTGACATGGCAAAATTCTTTCTCATTTTTAGAAGATTCAGTAAAGAAATGAGGTTACTGTAACTTTTGAAAAACTACCCTTATAAAACTATGGAAAAAAAAGAAAAAAAAGTTTATGCAACTCCAGTTAGTAAGTTATTTTCCTTTTCTGTCTATTGAAAATCCAATTAAATAACATTTTACTGCAGATCCAATCCACTCAACCTGTAGAAGCAGTGGTTTAAATTAAACCTGCTCTCATATAAATGCAGTTATGAGTCCTAATACTGGGGTAACTCCTAAGATAGAGTCATCCTTAATCTTCAGAGCAAAATAATTTTCTCTAAAGGTCAAATGTACAGTTTTCTGAAAGTCAAGCATTTCTAAAGGGTCGCAACAACTACCAGGAACTTCTTTCAACTTCAAAGAAAATACTGTTTATTTATATTGAGAGACTATAGAAAAAGTTTTTTTTGTTGTTTGTTTGTTTTTGTTTTTTTTTTTTTTTGCTCTTGTTCATATGGAAAGACTTTACATGGAATTTATGCTGATGTCTGACTTCCTCTTAAAATTGTTTGCTTATAGATAAGGAGGAAACTAGAAATAATGAACTCTTGTATCAATTACATGTCAGAATTCTTTATCTATTTATTTCAGAAAAATCAGAAGGGTAGGATGGTTTGAGTTTCTAGACATTTTTCCTTCCCAAATAGCTTAACCACCAAAAAAATAAAAATCCAGAGACCTCAGATAAAGCTCATGACGACTCCACATCTGAAGTAAATAAACTTTATAGAGCAATGTACCATACTGTACACGTTTTTTTCTGGATTATCTAGTTTGGAGATTTCAGGAGATTCCAATACATTTTTTTTTTAATTCCCCTCCTCTTTATCCTTCCCATTAGAGAATATATTCCTAGATCTAGTAGACAAGCTAACAGAGATCCTTCTTTTGCTCATCTTTTAAGACTGTGCCCTTCACAAGGCACAGTCAGTCCTTGTGAAGGACCTTCACAGGGGCACAGTCAGTCAAGCACCAATGTCTAAGAAATCACAGCAAACTTCTTTCCTGCATTTGGGTTATTTCTTTATTCAGAGACAGCAGTTTATAAGCAGCTGTTCTCCTAGCTTTCACATTTCGCATCACATGAGGTGGGACAAGTTCCTGCTCCTCTAACCAGACCGAACAGGTCCAGTTCCTTGCATATGACACCAAACTTAAAATTCTCTCCTGGCAGCAAGTATTGCTTTGGAGACTATATATGTACATATAGTCTTATCTAGCTGTGATTCTCTTAGGTCATAAGCTCTTCAGAGAAGGGGTCACTTTTCTGTTCAAAGTTTGTATCATCCCTGGAGCTCCAAACTAGAAGGCTTCTAGGTATTAGTGTAATACAAGTATAATTTAACCAAACCAACTGCTTCCTCCATTCAGAACTCAGAAGCGGATGTGGACAACATTTGACCATGATGATCTACAAAGAACTTCAACCATCTACCTAAGTGTCATCAGGCTGCAGCTGGTGGCCTCTCTCTAAGCCCAGGCAATGCTCAGAACTGCTTTCTGTGCCCATCCCCATCATCCAGCCTTGTTCCCTGCTGGGTGGAAGAGGACTATGATGACTAGATTAAGCAAAAGGTCAACAAATCCCAACTAGGAACTCCAATTACTCCTCAACTCACATGCTTTTGTAAAAATCTTTATTCCTCAATGAAACACAGCTATTTCTACACCTTCACAAGGAAAGGTTGGGAGTTGATATATTATTTCACACACACACACACAGCAAACGGGCTGAGCGGTCAGAAACAAAACTCTGAATTTCAATTCACACCATCACACAAACCACGACACCAAACCCATTCCCTGCTGAAATATTTTCCTGAACTTTCACCCAGTCAGAGTTGTCTACTGTAAGTATTAAAAGGTTAAAAGGCAACTCATTTTCTAATTTTGGAGAGTTGCCAAAAGGGCTGTTTCATACAAAATGCCTCAAATCATACAGGAATCAGGTTTCATTTCCCTGCTTCCTGAGAGCCCACCAGGAAGGTGAAAGAGGAGTCACCATAGAGAAAAGGAGCAGGTTTGGAAGTTGAAAAGCAAGTAGAATATCTGGTTATCAGTCTCAGGATACAAGTACAACAACTCAAAGTGAACGCAATCTTTCCTCTTGGACTCGTGCCTAATTTTACACCCACTGCTGGCAAGTAGGCACCATAGTAGCCAATAACACACTACATTCATCACAGTTGACTCCGAACATTTGGGAGATGTCCCAAAGAGGCACTCGAGCAATTCCAACTGAGAACAGAGGGCATCCCAACCTCTCCTGTTACATCGCTGGGCTTTCCTGAGCAGGAGACCAAACTGAAGATTGAGGTACAATAACCTAACAAAACTGGAAATATTCTGAAATGACTATTTAAGTAATTAAAAGAATTTTAGGATTCAAGACCTTTTACACCCTGGTCTATTCCTAAATCATCCTAGACTATGTGGCTAAATACATTCTCAGCAGAAGGATGACCCATGTGCTGAAAAAGCTACTGCAAAACCTGTGCAGAGAGCTGGACAGTGCCGGATCTGTATGGATCATCTCAGGTCTTCTGGCTGTGTTGTCCAGCTAAAAGGGAGACCTGCTCCAGTGCTGGCGGTCTCCTAATAACACCACTTTTCCTTCAACTTCCTCCAATTTCAATACAGAGTCATCTTAAGGTTGTAGCACTCAGTGGCAATAACAACCTCTTTTGGTCTAATGCATGTTTAGGCAATGGAGAAAAGAGGCTACTCCCAGAAAATGTAGAGGTCATCCTTAAATGAGTCAAATATTTTTAACTTGATCTTTCATTTTCAAATTTATTCTCAATGAAAAATTGCAGCCCAAAACTATTCTGACTACAGAAAATGACAGAATGTAATGGAAATATCAACTAACTTCTAGTGGCACCACGGTGCTACTTAACAATGATTTAACTGGACCGTAGCATTTCATTTTTCCTCCATGTTCATTTATAGTTTTTAAATGAAGTAAAAAAATGTACTGATAACAACCAGATGTTCAGTTATGCACACCAGTTCTCAACAAGCTGCTGAAAGAAGCCTTTATTATTTAAAACTGGGAGCTCAATCTTGAAACAAAATTTCAGTGATAGTTTCTACGCAAAACAGATATGATTAAATAATGAAGTTGTATTTTTTTGCTGACTATGTAGTTTTGATCATTAATGTATACTCAGGGGTGCTAACATTAACAAGACCAAAGAAAAAGCAGAGCATCCATAACACACCCAAAGGAGCCATAAATCAAAAGATCAACATACTGTAACTCAAGTCTTACAAGGGACTACACAACTCTGATCCTTAAAAAGCAATAATGCAGTTTAAGTAAAATTTCTCAAAATTAAATGTCAATACATGAAACATCCCTCTGTCATTTTGCACAGCCTGCTTTGCAAAAGGGTAATTAATCTAAGGTCTTATTAATAAGTCTCACAAAGCTGTTGAGTCCCATGTCCCCACTACCACCTGCTTTAGCTATGCCAAGGACAACTTCCATAACGTGTTTTCATCTTTCTCAACACAAGCTCTAACACAGAGAAATGGCTTTTTTCATTCCTGATAGGTATTTCAGAGATGCTTTTTCCACCTATGCATGGCTGCACATCTCTAGAACTTTTCCAAGCAAAAATCAACACATTTCAGATCATCAGTTATACCTCACAGGAGAAGACAGAGACATGAGTTACAGACCTGCGATTTGCCTTCTTCCCCATCTCACACACCTTGGTTATTAGTTTTGAGCTTGACTGCCCACTTGCGTTTTCCAAATGTGTCTACACATTATTTTGTAGGCAGATATGAGCTCATTTCGCCAAGACTCCGGGTGAAGCGAGCTCAGAGGAGCACAGGCTCTGCTCATGCTCAGGGAAGACCTGATCCTACATGACTTGGGTTAGACCAGTACCCAGTCCAATCAAACTCAGGCCAAGACTGGGGACTTTCCTGAATACCACCATGCAGATGTACCCTTAAACTCTCCTCCCAGCAGTACCCTCATCTTACACGTACAACTTTTCAATGTGCTATTCAAGACTGAACAGCCCTATAACCCAATCTACACAGCTTGAGCCAGCAATACTGGCTACTATTCAGTCCACTCCAACAACTTATTCCTTCCCAAAACTCATATATTAGACTTGAAATTTTTTCGATCTACTCCAGTTATGGTAAAACTGGAGTAGAACTGGAGTAAAACTGGTGTGTTTTTTTTTTCATTGTATATTAGAGCAAGTTTTTCCATACTTTATCCCTTCCCTACTTTCCTTTCAATGGTCTGGGGGGGAAAAAAAGTTATTGTTAAGGCATTATTACATTGTTAAACATATTAAAGTGCTAAACAATATAATATTACACATTTTTATTAGTGTTACTACCCTACTTAACCTTGCCCAAATTAACAATGCAGTTAATAGTATACTATTTTAGAGAAAAATCAGCCAAGAAAACTTGTTTTGACAAAATCTTTCCACATCTAACATGAGAAGAGGGAATGATTACACTATAGCTGAACATTAAACATTATATAGCAGCTATATAACTCTGAGAGGATCATTATTACTACTATATCATACTGTATAATAAGTGTTTTCAACAACTATTTCCATTCCCTGCAACCACATTCATGCAGAACAGAGATGCTGACAGGTTCAAATGTTGAAAAAGGTTAAAAACAATTATGGTTGTAAAAATAATTGCTGTTTTTTCTGCCAGAAAGGCAGAATAAATGATATTTGACTCTATATAGCAATTAGAACTTCAAGAAAGTTTCCAGAAAAGAAGAAAAAAAAGGAAAACACAGACATGGGACTTATGAACTTGCCCATATATTTCAGTCCTTTCACCCCTTCATATGTCTTCTAATCTGCTGCAAACAAAAAGTATATCTGTTCCAGGAAGTACTGACAAGCTTTGGAGAATGGTACACTTAATCATAGTGCTAAGCCATTACACAGTGACTAACCAAAACCCTCATGTAATGCTGACAGCACTCTATTTAATGACAGTAATGTTTCAAAAACTATTGTATCTTTGTCAGCTTTCCAATCAAAACAGCAATCAGCAGTATTAAAACTAAATCAGAGATATGTACTATAACAGATAATCTGTAGAACTCTATCAAAGTTGTAATGCTTAAATTGCAACAATACATATTTTAGGTACAGAATATTAATAATTTAATATTGCATTATAATAAGAACAGATATTTCTAACACTGTATTTAGTAAAGTTTATCTTGTAAAGAAATGGTGAAACAAAAACAGACAGGTGTGAAAAACATTTTTATTCAAAAAAAAGGAAACAAATAAGGTCATCTCCATTTAATACTCAGGACTGCAAGCAAGAAAAGCAAAGGAAATTTCATGGCACACATCCGAATAGAATGCAGAATCAAGACATCTCAAATAAGGTAGATGCCTTTAAAAAAGAAAGCAAACAAATCAATTTTGCCCAGGAGATCTACAAAAACATTCCATTTGGTCATATCTATCTTCTTCAAATATCAATTCACTGGTATTTCAAAAACAAATATTCAATGAGAACAAGTCACATGACTGAAGCTCAGAGCATAACCATTTCCAAGTAAAAGTTGGTAGTAATTTTCTGTGAACCGATAGAGGTACCCAAAAAAACAACAAAGCATCTACAAAACAAATGGGATAACTCTTGCTCACTCAATTTGAGTACGAGATGCCGACCATTATTCATTCTAATAAAATATTCAGGGCTGGTCCTGGCAGCAGTTTATCATTAGCAGTACTTTACAACAATATAGAGTATTCACATTCAAAAAAAATAACATTAAGAACCCCATCATCGAAGTCTTATATTTACTGAAATGTTTGATTTATCAACAGAAGGTGTAAAGAAATCCAACTTACAAGAGGGGAATTTCAACAATGAGCTGGATGAGGTAACACAGCAACTCTTCTATGAGGTCTTCACATTCTGTTCCTGAAAAGAAGCACATCAAAGTTTTCCTGAATTTTCTAACAAAAAAAGCATATATCTAGACACATAGATCCAGACAATCAACACCTATGAATGTACAAACACTAAGTTTCATTAGAAATTTCATCCATTTACAAAGATGGCATTCTTACCCAAAATTAAATATATGATAAACTAAATGGGAGGCTGGTATCATAGTAGGAAGTATGTTAATACTGAGCACACAAAGCCTTTCCCATTACCCACATGCTTTACAGCTTAGCTAAGCTCCTATTAAACACTGTTATTACTAACAGCTTGGCTGACTGATCACTAGGGACTCCTAACAGGTCCATAGTTCAAGTCTCCTCTCAAAAGACCCTGCAACCCATATGCATTTCCCTTCACCCCCTTTTTAGACCTAAGAGAAAGCAGACAAACACAGAAAGCACAGTTTCATTTATCTAACCTATACTGAATAATATGCTAAATTGTGATCTTTCAAATGAATGCAGCCTACAGTGCATTCAGGGCAGGCTATTCTTAAGCAATTCAATCTATGCAGCGTGTTCTGCATGAAGGCACGTTTATCTAGGGAAGAGGTTTCACACATTTCGGTCTCAAGGAAAGATCATGATTTTCCAAATACAAGTGTCCAAAAGTTACCTTTAACTCACATACGTAATGCAACAAAACCCATGACATGATTAAGAAGTTCTAATGAAAAACACTACTGGTTTTAGTCGTTAATGTGCAATTCTCAAAAGCAACAGGGACAGAAGCTTTATTGAGAAAACCATTAAACCATCCCGTTTCATGTAATGCCAAAAAATAGAAGATACACCCCTTGAATCATCAAGTTTTTTTTCTGTTTACAAAACAAAGTTATAGAAAGATGCATATAACACAAAAAGTTAAAGATTTTACAGTGCAGAATGGCCCTAAAGCAAGCACGTTTTCCCCCTTTCCCTCCTCAGATGGGGCATCACAGCACTGCACCACAACCACTACTCACACAGCTATTTATTTTGCATTTTCAGATAAATAGGTCTCGCTATAAATACAGCAATTAGAGCCAAGTCATGGCACTGTTACTATGTTTAACCCAAGTTTGTTCTTAATTCCAGGACTCAATTTTAGGAGGCACACAATAAAGCAAAAATCTTTTTTTTTTCCACAATCAGTTTATTAAAAACCACATTAAAAATTGTTACCTAGTGAACTGCACATTCTAAAGGAAATCATTTTTTTAACACAGAAACATGGTTTCCTTTATATAGAATTCCCCATGAGTAAACACAACATCGGTCCTGTTAGCACAAAAGTAGAACTGCTAAAAGTGTTTTATCTAAGACTGAAACCATGGCAAATAATGAAGTCCAGATAGTGGATTGCACAGCAACTTGAAGGTGAATCTCTCTAAAATTTTATGAATCTAGAAAATGCTTAAGAATATGTCTGTAAGTTCCCAAAAGGTATCTAATGTTTTTCTCTTAATAGTGACATGGAAGAAAAACAAACAAACAAACAAACAAACAAACAAACAAAAACAATATACTGTTTCCACCGTGCTCTATGCACAACTTGTTTGGAGAGAACAGTGTTATTTGAATATGAAATAAGGCTTTTTCTTGCACTTTAGAGTAAAAATAAAGTGAGACGATTGGTTACCACAATGATGTAGACTAGATGTTAGTCTTTCTTGCTCCGTTATTTATTTATTTTTTAAACTTAATTGCCTTAATCAATGTCATTCAGCTGCAATAATTACTGTATCCTTTTCCCCATTGGGGCACGGGTATTCTTGTTTAATTCTTGCCTTGCCAAGACAATGAGGTGGCCGCATGCCAAATCTATAACGTGAGAGCGAGCTATAAACAGGGAACAGTATGTGTTTTCATAAACAATGTCTTTTTTCAATAGCAGGATAAAGACAGTGCATATAATAGCTGTTCACATTAAAAGATCACATACTTGGATTAAAGACACATGTAGACCCTTGGGGCAAACAAGCAAAGGGTGAATCTGTTCAGATAAGATTAGAGCAGACTTGTACAGACAGAAATCATAGGCACATCTACTAAACTCTGCAACAGTGTAAATGTAACTGCAGACATCTGCACCTGGGGAGAAATAACACCAGAGGGACCTGGACAGACTGGGGACTGACCTTCTGGGGGACAGCTCTGCAGAGAAGGACCTGGGCGTCATGGTGGACGACAGGTTGACCATGAGGCAGCAGTGTGCCCCCATGGCCAAGAAGGTCAATGGCATCCCGGGGTGCATTAAGAGGAGCGTCTCCAACAGGTCGCGGGATGTGATACTGCCCCTCTACTCAGCCCTGGTGAGGTCACATCTGGAGTACTGTGTCCAGTTCTGGGCTCCCCAGTACAAGAGGGATGTGGAGCTGCTGGAGAGAGTCCAGCGC
>JAWLRI010000957.1:628458-665915 GCA_034781795.1 Crypturellus tataupa | reverse complement strand
GGCTGGTAGTGTAATGTGTTTCCACTGCCCAAATTATTGTCTGGCTGTTGTCATTCTGGGCATGTGCATGCACAGGCCCCTTTTCCAGCCTCCCCCATGGCAGCACCAGGAGTTGTTTCCCTGCGATGCAGTTTTTTGTGCTGCAAGATGCTCTGCTTTAGCAGCGATGGCCTTGTTGCATCTGGGGTGCTTCTGCTAGGGCTAGTTCGTAGTGCGAGCAAACAAGCAGGGGGTTGAGATGGGGTTTTTGCAAGCTTGCTGGGCGCTGCTGCGTGCATCTGCCTTCTGCACGGTGCAAAGGGCAGGGAGCGAGTCCTGCAACCCCTTTCCAAACCTGTGGTTAAAGAATCGCACCAAGAGCCGCATCCCTCGAGCTGTCCTCCCCCAGGGTGACGGGGAATCGCTTCCCCATAGCGGAGACACCGTTGGGGCGCACGCGCGCGCGGGGTTGTGCCGTGGGTCAGGCTGTCTCCGGAGGAACCACACGCCCCACATCGGGAATTCCTGGCAGCTGCTCCGTGTCCCTTCCCGGGCATCCCTGTCCCCGCAGTGTCCCTCTAGCTCCACATCCACAATGAGCACACCGCGCTCCGGAGCGGCACGGTTTGCCGGGATGCTTATTCAGGAGCTAGTCTGGGATAAAAAAGATGGTTTTCTTTTTGGAGGAGCAAGAATTCCACGCTTTTTTAGCACTTCCATCACCCGGCAGCCCCGCTCCACCGGGAGAGGCCCGTTCCCAAGGGCAGCCTCCCCGGACGGCGACTGCCCCTGCCCATGGAAGCCGAGCGGCGGCTCCGCGCGCAGCCCTGCTAATGACTTGTAATTTTACGCCTGTTGCAAAGCTGACATTCCAACACAAATTATACAGCTCAGTGACTCCCCGGCAATGCCGGCAGCCCAGCGGCGAGCACAAAGACCCTGGCACCTCCTTGAAACCCATGCGAAAACATCGGCAGACTTTGTAGTGCGCAGGAGGATGGGCGAAGCTGCTGGACCCCAAACTGACCCGTATTTAAGGCTAAGACCACTGTATTTGCTCAGTTATTATACACACAGATACATATGTGTTGCTTAACCTCTGTTTTTTAGTGGTGTAGGTTGTTTTGCAGCTTTTTCATGAAGCTTTGGGGTTTCAATGGCAAACCATGAGAGAAGAGGCAGGGCACGGAGGCTCCGGATCCTTTTCTTGTGACATGAGCTGTGAGGAGATCGGAAGAGGAGGGAGAGGGACCAATAAAGCGAGGCATTGCGGGCCACGCCACTCCACCTCTCCTAGCCAGCTGTCCCAGTTATTGCAAACAGGCAAACCGGTTCAGACAGAGCAAGGAATGACACAAGACTTGGACCAAACCTTACGGCAAATCTGGTTGATTTTTTTGTTTTGTTTTTATTTTTCCTCCTTTCCATATGGCTTTCCATATCCTGCTTTTGGCTGCAAACAGACGCAGCCTAACAAATTATCAAGAGAAAGGCTGCATTGAGCTGAGCTGGAACCGAGCGGCTAATGCTGAAACAAGCTTCCTTCCCTGCCATAAAAGCTGCAGATGTGAGGGAGAAGACCCTCGCCTTGCCAGGCACTGCAAAACAGCGAGATTTGTCGGTTCTTTGAATAGCCCCTTAAGAAACACCTACGGGGAAGCTGGATTATAGCCCACCCATGCATTGCAGCGGAAGCTGCAAACCCATGGACGGGTTTTCAGTGGGTCCAACCCCTGGCTGTGGTTATCTGGGCTGGGAAGACACTTGGGACCAAGCGTAGCATGACCCAACAACCAGGAGTAACCAGGAATCAACGCTTTAATATGGGAATCCTGCAAAATTAAAATGCAAACACAAACTCATTGACCAGGGGTACATTCAGATTAGTGGGTTGGCCTTAAAAGTGCTGGCCCGGTAGGTGGTGGGGACAAATCCCAAGTGTCCGGACCCTGGACGGCTGCTCATCCTCAAGGAGCGCCAGTGCGGTCTGCGCTTCCAAACTGCCTTTGTGCAGGGACAAATAGTTCCATTAAGAAGTTCCTTTTGCTTATTGAAGCTGTCCTCTCCTCACTGAGCCTGGTCTAATGGGATCTGCAGTCCCCCTCAGCCCCAATGAGGTGCCAAAAGGTAAAAGAAATGAGAAACTAGAGATGTGACTGAAGGTGTGGAAAGATCATTCTGCATCGCTGATGGTTCTTACGGCAAAGGCAGCAGCGCTTTCATGTATTGTACATATTTTCTTTATGATTTCTGGAAGAAAAGACGAAGAAAGGGACGTGTTAGCTTTCCTGTGAGTAATGTCTGCATGGTTTCCCATGTGCCCTCATCCATGGCCTTGTCCTGCACGAGGTCGGCTTTGCCCAGGGGATGCAGCCTAGGATGGGATGTGAGGGCCCAATGGAAGCCCCTCCGAATGCAGCAGGAGCCTCCGTCCGTGCTGGCTCTGTGGGAGATTCCATGGGATTTAGCCCACGGATCAGTGCTGGGAGTGGGGTGGAAGGTGAGCAGAACCTGGTGAGGGCACACGCTGCACTTGGCACGACCAGTTGCAAAAAACCATAATTTTAGAAAATTAAAGCTTCATATATACTTTTTTTTTTTTCCCCGGTTTCTTCTTCCCATCAGCCACAGTGACTGGCCCAAATTCCTGTCTTAAGTCCAAGCCACACACTGTCTCCAAGCCAGCTCCAGCAACAACATCAAAGTGCTGACCCAGCCTGATTTAGCATTCTGGCCAACAGCTACTTAACAGGACACGATGAACTTTATTTCCAGTGTATCTCTTCAAAACTCAGCCAAAAGAAGCTCCGGTTTTTCAATTGGATCCAAGGATCCCCAGCTAACCTTTGCCTTTATATTTCCTCAAAATTGTTCTTCCTTAGAAGACCATGAGGAACACCTGGAGAACACCTGCCAGCTCCATGGGATAAGTGAAGGAACTTCTTGTGTAAATGACCTGCTGTCAAATGGACATGGAAGGAAATGGGGGGAAAAAAAAGAAAAAATATACAAATTAAAGAGGAGCATCTGGGTTTCCTGCAAGTTATTTCAGAAGTTATTAAGTAATGCAAGGAAGAAAGGAGTGGGGAGCGGAAATTAGATGGACTTATGATATTTATATAGATATTATCTCCTTAAGATAATAATTGCTAATATTGAAAGTAACTGTGACAGGAAGAGTGCTCAGAAGTTTTTTCTGCCTCAGCCAGAATCGTGTATTTCAAAAGAAATGCTGAAGACTGTGTTAATCCAGATCACATCAAGCACAGGACGTTGGAGCCGCAGCCAAACTGTGCTTTTTATCACTTGTTTCTTGAAACACTGCAGAAGACTTGGCTTTTCTGTTAATTCTTTGCAACTAAAACTCTCCGCAGTGCACACGTTGCCAGAGGCCACCTACAATTACGGTTCTGCAGACAGTTCTCCCATCGCCTGGCTGCAATTTGGGGGTATTTGGGTGTCCCTGGCCCCTTTAGCAAGATGTGGATTTCCTGGTAGAGCCTTGCAGGGAGTGTCCTGGTCCTCAGCCCTGCTCCAGCGTTATGGAATGGGGACCCAGACCTGAATAACTGGCCCAAATTGGGCTGAGCTGTCTAGCAATTAGCTGGAGAATTAAATCCCTCAGGGGTAGAAGTCTAAGCTGAGGCTACAGCAGCTGAGCTTGCTGGTGTCCTCGCCATGGCTCAGCCCACGGGCAGGACAAGACGATGTTCATGCTCTTCCAAGCCCAGCTCTTCCTCCTTTCATGGTCTGGTCTCTTCCTTCCACCTCTGCTCTCTACCCCATCCATGTTCTCGACTCGTCTCCGCCATTAAGATATCCATCCATCCACCCATCCAGCTGACTCAGCCTAATTGCTCCCAGCCAAGTGCCCGTATGTTATTACACAAGAAGTTCTTTCTACCACCATCACCACGGAGCAACCTTATGGCCCAGAGCTCACTTGAGGACAGCACAATTTCCAGCTTGCTCAAGAGCTCAGCTGACAATCTTAGCTAAGACATCGTCTTCTCCTCATGTACTCAACCCCGCAGACTTAACCTCAGGAAGATTTAGAGACCTTTCTCCCTTCTTCAGTGAGAAATAGGGAGATGCAGGAACAAATCCAGCCTTTGCAGTGTTTTTTCACCTGCTGCTGGATCTGGTGAGCAGATATGAGCACCAAGGAAAGAAATCTCTCAAGCGCTCGGGTGAGGAGCACAGAATGAGGAATAAAACATCCTCCCTTTGCTTTCCCAATCCTTTCAGTGCATTTGCTGTGTTATGACCTGTTATGGCCCCATTGCCAAGCCCTGAGCACAGCACCATGGACCATCGAGAAGGTCGGTCCATGGGCAGAAACCAGGGCAGAGACAACCGTGGCCATCTGAGACCAGGGCACGGATATGCCACCTCTCTTTAAGGATGAGGGTTTGAGCATCCTGAGAAAAACTGCTACTATTTACAAAAAGAATACAAAAAGAATAGTCTTTCCTGTGAAATCCCCATAGAAGAGCTGCTGTGGTGGTGCTGGCTCTTACAGCAGGACATGTGTGATGAGAAGTCACCTCCTGCACGCTCATGACGTGACAATCGAATCCCACTGCTACTCAAGGCCAGTTTGACAGCTAAAGGTTGGCAAACCTTGATGCTATTTGACTGGCTCCTTCTCTGCCAAACTCCCCTGCACGAGGTGGGTGATTGCTCCCTGCTCCCTCCATCGGTTGGGTCCATCAGCGTGGCTGAAGGACCCTGCAGGATCTTGAGGGCTTTCCACCCGCTCCAGCCCCAGCCCCAGGCAGTGAAACAGCTGCTGCTTGTCGGGGACGCGCCAGGGCTGATTTACTGCCCTGGGACGTGGGCACGGGAGCGAGCCGGTTTGTTGGTAAACTGAGGATGATTTACTCCTTCTATTAATTCGGTATCCTTCAGCAGCGATGGTCTGCACCATTCAGCAGCCCCTTTATTTATTTATTTTTATTCCTGGATGCTCCGGGCTCTGAACAAAGACCTACATTGTTCTGCCCTCCGGCTGACAAACAGACCCTGTTTTTTAAAATTCCTGCTGGGTTGTTTTCTCCTCGTTGTGCTGAATCAGCTTTTAACTCCCATTAAAAAAGCTTTTTATTTTTTAGGAAAAAAAAAAAGCAAAATCTGTTTTTCTAATCGCACTGATTTACCTCCCCAAGCAGCTTCAACGGTGTCGTGTTGCTCCAGCAAACAGGATGCTGCTAGTGCCAGGCTTCCCAGACCTATAGCATCAACCCCAGGTTTTACAGCCACCGAGCTCAATAAGGAAAAGGACAACCCGAGCCCGTGCCTGGGCTTGTCCCGATGCAGCTCCTCCAGCTTTCAGAACAAGGGCTCCGAGCACGCGTCGCGCTTGGAACATTGCAAAACAGACACCGAGCGTCTCCCTCCTGGGTACTGGGCTCCTCTTGCCTATGCAGAGTCTCTGCAGACTGCGCTGAAGCAATCGCAGATAATATTTTGACTGGGCCGGCTGACCACAAAAAGGGTCTCTGGTTGTAACAGAGGACAGCAAAGTAGATCCAAGGTTGGCTGCCAGCAGTGATACTTAAGGACAACCTTGAGGTCACCGTCTAACCCAGACATACCAAGAGCATTATAATCCCCTTGGCAAGCGGCTGGAGCGGGCTCTGAGGTTGCGCAGTCCCTGTTCCGACGCGCGAAGCTTACCTAGATATCCAAGTCCCTCCATCACGGTCCCTAATGTCCCCTTGGAGCTGCGCCTGCTGCTGACCATCACTGGACACGTGCAGTGGGTAGATGTTCACCAGGTGGGAAAGTTACGGCAACCCAGACCGGCTGCAGGTGATCTTCAAGGATGAAGCAACAAAAAATGTCTACTTAAAAACAGCTATTTAATGCTGCCCCGTGGTTTCTCCCCATGAGTTGCAAGTCCGAGGGCTTGTGACAATGGCAGGAAAGGCACAGAGTCGCTCGTCCCATGGTGTGACATCAAAGGCCTGGGGTACCATCACAGGCCTAGCATGAAAGAAAAGGCTGTGTTTGCTTGGCAAATGCGAAGCTTAAAACTCCAGAGCAGAGATCCTTCCTCATCAAAGTCTTGGGAATAGAATAGTCCTTGACTTGGGTCACTGAACAACGGCTTGGAATTCCCCACCTTTGGGATGCAGCCTGGTCTCTAGCAGGTTCCTTACATCCTCACGGGGAATCACCAGGAACATTGCTGCACCCAACATATCGGGCATGAGGGACAGTGTTTGGGTCCATCAGGAAGCCTGGCCCATAGGGCCCAGAGCATCTGACCTGGATGAACATCCTGAACAAACTACTTAGGTCCTTTTTCACTTATGTGGAGGTTGCCCTCACCCAAAACACTTTTTAATACATTGTAATGACTTAATAACTTTTAGCTTTGGCTCTTTTTTTTTTAATCCAAAAAGTATTAACTGGCATTTTCTCCCTATCCTCTTTTCAACTATAAAATACTTTATCACTCAGGGTCTGTTTAGAATCTATTCCCCATGAGGACAATATACATTTGACCTCCCTGCATACTCGGTATGTCCTTACGGCAGTGGGAAAGCAGCTTGCAGGTTTCAGTGTGGTTGCATAGCAGAGAGAAGGAAATGTTGCATATGCAAACCTACCCCTTTGGCATGATTTCATCAAAAGTAAAACATCTATATCCAAGCCACTTTCTAGAGAAAAAGAAATTCTATGGAAAAAAAAGTAAAGAAAAAAATATGTGGACATGAGATTTAAAATTTAAAGATTAAAATGAAGTTGTGGAGCCTGTGCTCAGGCTGCTCAGCCCATGGAAAATTAGAAGAGGGAAATTCTGGTGTGTTTTTCCCATGGGTTTGTGGTTCATCAGTGGTGGCTCAGAGCAACTACAGAGTTATCACTTGACCTCTCAGGTCCATCAGAGATCTCTTCTAGGAGAACTATCAAACGTCAGGAAAAAAACTGGAGTAATAACCTCATAAAGATGTTCTCCATCCTTAGAGGCATCTCAGAGTATCAAAAAGGCACCATACATCCAGGGCAGAAGACAAAGGAGACTAAACCTGTGCGTGGCTATTTGAACATATATGACGTGGAAATTGCACAACTGTAAGTGGTGCAAGACTAAGGAAATATGGAAGTAACATCTAAAGGAAGAAAGTAAGGGAGTAAATGACTGAGTGAACGTGGAGAAGAGAAATATGAGAATTAAAGAAAAAAATGAAAGTTGGCTTTTGAAGAATATATGTACGAGTCATAAAGCTTCTTTGTACTGAGTTTGTGCTCTGAGCAGGTTTTCAAGATGATGAATTGCTTCTTTGGTGTCTTTTATCTGAGAATAAGACACAGGCATTGTACCCATGCTGAAGATAACGCGTAGAGTGATTTCTGCTGTATCTGGGAACCAAACTACCAACTCCTGGTCCGTCTGACAAGGATGGTGATGGAGAGGACTGAGTCTGCAGTAAAGGTATTCGTGGGACTGAAGGGGAATGAGGGCCAGAGCAGCCCTGCTCTTGGCTGATGCTCTTGGCTCCAACTTGCTCCCAGGCTGTTTCCTCTGCAGAACGAGAAATTCACGCTCTATGCAAAGCCTGCAAGCTCGAGAAGGTGGCATTGCCGATTTCAAGGGAAGAAAAATTATTATTAATAAATTGATATAACTCCCAGTGGGGCAAATGCCAGAAAGTAAGGCTTAATTTAGCAACACTTGAGATGCCTTTTTCCAAACCAGCTCTTCAGAGCACTCCTTTTAGGCCTAGTAAATACACAGGATGTGCATTAACATGCCTAAGTGAGAGATTTTTGCTCATGGGCTGTTGCAATAAAAAACAAGATATCTTTTACATGAAGCCAAGTAGAAGGAGTTAGTTGAGCAGAACTAATAGATGTATTTTAAACCCAGTGCCTCAAGGCCACTGTAGTTTTTAGTGACTTGTTTAAGAAAAGCTCCTGTTATTATGCTGAAGATACAGTATCCCTCCGATGCGTCCTTAAAATGCTTCCTAGTGAATCCAGTCTTCACACGCCAGAGCCACCACTTGCCAGTCAGATCTGACATGTTCTTTCCATGTTAAATAATTTTCTGTTGTTTGTTTGCTATGAAAAATAAGGTAAAATAAATGTTAAGAATAGTTTGCTGTCCATAGCCAAGATCTTCCCTGTGGAAAGATAAATTCATCTGTATCACAGGTAATATATATTTTGATCCACTTAAGCCCAGTGCATTGACAAAATCCATTTTTAGAAGCTTTTACCATTTGATCTCCATAAAGAGAGAGAAAGCACCCATTTCCTGCAGCTCTCTGTCCTAAGGGTTAAACATCCAATTGTTTTCAATTTGCATCATGCATCTCAGCATCCACCAGTAGACTTTTTGCATTCTTTTTTCCTAGATTAAAGACGTATTTACTAATTATAACTTTCTCCTCTGAAAATATACATTTACATAGCCAAATCAGCCCTTAATCATCTTTCTGATTCAATAAATAGATGGAGCTCTTTCAACACAGCACCCAGATGCATTTTTCCCACCCCTTCTCTGTTGCCTCATCCCAGTCCATCTTTTGTGTTCTCTGTGATGCACCTTGCCTGATTTGTCCACATTCTCTGGAATCTCTCAGGAGTATTCTCTGGAATAGAAGGAACCAGTTTGGAAAATGGCTGATTTGTCCACATTCTCCGGAAAAGCAGGTCAGTGGAGCTGAGATATGGTCTAAAACTGCCTTATAACTTTACAGCTATAAAATGACTCAGTCACCAAACTCCTCATCAGGGTTCATCCCTCCCACCGAAGGTATGGGATGTTCTTCCAGGAGAATGGAATGCTTTCCCATGGAAGTTTTCTGATCCAAATACCTAAATATTCACCAGCATAAAAAAATAAAGCCAGAACAGAGGTCCACAAAACTGTTCTTTTTTCGCTCTGGGCCAAAAGAAGTACTAACTCTAGAAAGAGCTACAGAGGAAGACCTACCTCAGACCAGGTTCTGACTAGAAGTTGGATATCCATGATCAAATTCTTGCTCTGAATTGTGGAGAAAAACAGTTTCAGAATCTGAATGTTCAGGGCTCCATCTGGAAGTGGTAGGCCTTGGGCTACTGGATATAAGGAAGAAGGAACCAGTTTGGAAAAGGGTTGATTTGGACTCTGACAACCTATGGAGCAGAGGCAGAGCTTGGGCGCCCACCTGCGTGTGAGAGAGGAGGCAATGATGCTCGGTCTCCTTAGGGGATCTGGGTTGCAGGAACATCACAGAGGCCTCAGAGCTGCATAGTCAGACGCAAAGTTAGTCCAGAAAGGGCCAGGATGAGGACAAAAGACCTCATGGGGTCTACATACTTGCGTGCACATCCAGAATCATTGACCCCAGTGGTTTTATCAGCGTCACCACGCTAGCAATGAGTTTCTTCTTGGCCAAGATTGTTAGCTGATTTACTCTTTGTATTGTGAACATGACAGAAAAAGCAAATCTCAGTTGCTCTAGCTATCGCCCAAGTCCAGTCTTCACAGCCGATTTTCCAAAGATCCCTCCAAGCGTCTTCCTCCCAGCTGATTTCCAATGGGACAGTGAGGACGATGGGTAGGGAAGGAAAAGTTGGACAGGCTCCTGCAGGGAGGTTCCTTTCTACCTGCTGTCCTTGGTTGATCCCGTGGCCACCACGGTGCCGCACAGCGCTGCACGGAGCAGGGAGCTCCGTATTTAACCACCGTTAACATCATGTGTCAGCCCCGCTGTGAACTGCTGTCTTGGAAATCATTGCACCACTTTAGGGCTGCACAATTGAGCTGATTTGCATCTTGGTGCATTTTTCCAGCAGGTCTAGCCGGGAGAACCAGACTTCGAGAAATATTCCACATTAAGGTGACTGGTGACCCAGCAACTCTTCATGGCTCTGGCCCTAGGCTCCTGAAATCCTCAGCGGGTAAAATCCCCCAGTCCTCGCTCTGTGTTTTAACAGAGGAAACATTCCCAAAGGGTCAGTCATGATCTAGGTGCTTGATTTAGCTCTTGTGTCAAGAGTGCTTAGCCAATTCACACACTGCTGCTTGCTGAGAACTTGCCATCTGCAAATACAATTAGCTCTAAAGCAGTGAATCAGTGAATTTGTAAGAGTCTGAAGGGATCACAGAATCACAGAAGGGTTGAGGTTGGACAGAACCTCTGAAGATCGTCTAGTCCAAGCCCCCTGCTCAAGCGGGGTCACCTGTTGACGTTCACGTAGCTCTTGAACATCTCCAGTGAAGGAGACTCCACAACCTCTCTGAGCAACCTGCTACAGGGCTCTGTCATCCTCATAGTGAAGTTTTTCCTCAAGTTCATGTGGACCTTCTTGTGTTTCAGTTTGTGGCTGTTGCCTCTCATCATTTTACTAAGCACCACTGAAAGAGACCGGCCTCATCCTCGAGACCCTCCATTAGGATATTTGTACACACCGATAAGATCTCACTCTGTTTTCTCTTCTCCAGGCTCAACATCTCCAGCTCTCAGACTCTCCTCGGAGAAGAGAGGCTCTGGTGCCCTCAAAGATGATGACTCACTCCAGCTCCATGTCATACTGAGGAGCCCAGAACTGGACCCAGTACTCCAGCTCCAGAGCAGAGGGGCAGCCTGTCCCTTCACACAGGTGAAAATAACGAGATTTGGAGCCAGTGTTGATCCCTGAGGGACACTGCTATCTACTCGTCTCCAACTAGACTCTGTGCTGCTGATCGCAAAAAATAAAAACAAAAAAACCCTTCTACCAAAATGGAGCTTCAAAAAAATTCCTCAACATTTGTACCTGTTCCTCTCTATGGAAAGGCAAAAGATTTATATAATATGACGAGAAATCGGAGTATAATGCCAGCAGAAAAAAACTGTGGCCTTCTGCATTTATAATAGGGGAGGAAAAAACAAGAAATTGGAATTAAAATCATCATTGCTATGTGGTACCAAAGGGACAGAGAGGGAGAGAGAGAGGACGGCTCTTTTTATAGCTCTACACCCTGCACAATTCTGTGCCACCTCTGTGGCTTCCAACGCTACACTGGCTTCTCAGCAATGAGCCAAAAATCAACATTTTGACACATTTTTGCCCCAAAAGTCTGAGGGACCCTCCTTGGGGCCAGAAAGGGCAGAGTGGGCAGGAGAGGGCACAGAACAGCCCATCTGCAATGGGACCGTCTCCAGAAGCAGCACCATGAGCAGGTCCCTCTGCAGGGCAGGAGCAACCAACCCCCTGTGAAGACCTCGCACCACAGGTGATCGCATTTGAACCCTCTTTGCCACCAAGGAGAGCAAGAAACACGTTTTCCCTTTGTCCCCGGTGTATCAGTTTTTCCTATAATGGGTTTCCAGAGCCTGGTTTCTGCAGCCTGGTGTTTTTCTCCAAGGGTAATCCCATTCGCTCTCAGCTGGAAACACCTCACACCAACACACTACGCATTTACGGAGCACCTTTAATCTTGCCCGGAGTGTTTACGGACCGGGGCTCTAATTTCACTTTCAGCTGCATCTGTGCAAGCTTGCGCTGGTCGTGGGAGAGCGGGATTAAAGCGGGTCTGAAATCACTGCAGTGTATAACAGACAACAAGGAATTAACTCCGCACAAAGCTCCTTTGGCACCGGCAGGGCCTATTTGTTTTCTGTCTGTTTTCCTTTATTCCTGGCTATTCCCACTCCTCAGCGCAAAGGGAAAATAAGGAGGAGGCTGTAGCTCAGCTGACGTAACCAGGCAGGATTTGCTCCGCGGAGCTTGGATAGACCTTGGAGGCCTCAGTTTAGATCAAATCCCGTTTTTCCAGGTGCCATACAGGGGCCCAGCAAGATAACTGCATGGAGAAACATTATGAAGAGTGGAAAGGGCTCTAAAGATGTGGATGAAAAACTTGGGGCACCCCTGCAGGTCACGTTACCTAACATTATATCTTCCAGGTAGTATGGAGAGTGTGGGGTCTGTCAATGGGCTGAGTTTTAAGGTAAAGAAGAGCCTGTCCTAATATAACACACAGCACTCCTGAAACACCCAAAGGCACCAAAGTCTTTTGCAAGTATTTAGTAAAAAACCCTTCCAGGCTTCAGCATTTGCTGCAAAGATCTAATGAGAAATGTTGGGGTTTGATCTTGCTCCACCGCTGGGTTTCTGCTGATTTGATGCTCCTTTCTGAGGTGGGCTGGATAAAGCGGACAGAGTTGGTGTCTCTTCTCCTTTTGCCTTCACCCCTTTGCAGATGGAGGAATCTCTATGCAGTATAGACAAAATATGAGGAATTGGGTGTGCTCGGGGAATCCTGAAGCGCTGACAGCTTCACTAATGCAGAGCCTCTCTCTGCCCTGCTCCACCAAGGAACTTGGGGCTTCTCTGAGAGGACCCCAGACGATACCATGACAAGGATCGCGTCGGACGCTGAGAACAGGGATAAATCCCCGCTCGTGAACACGGAACAAGCCTCCCCTGCTCCCCTTAGCGCTGTAATCCCAGGGGCCTCCTCGGTGGGAGGCAGAAAGGGCCGGTTTTGTGCGCGGGGCTTAGCCAAAAGCTGCCAGGTGGAAACCGGCCAAGAAGGCGCCGGGCTGTGGCGAAGGGGCCCGCACGGCGCCGACAGCGCCAGCGCCTCGAGGGGAGGTGCAGGGCAAGGAAGACAAAACACACTCGCAAACCACCCATCCGTGGACACGTCCCTTGCTACAGGATCCCAAAATCCAGCGTTCGGTGGCATCGCGGCGCAGTATGAGCCGGCGTCTCCGTGATTTGCGTGTGAAGGGGATGGCCGAGGCCGTTCCCAGGAGGAATTCCGCTGGGTGCTCGGCTACGGCTCGGCTTCCCTGCGTGCCACGGGGCTTGGCACACGCTGGATCAGCCCCGTGAGCCCCCTCCGAGCTCCCGGGAGTACATAGGGACCCTGTGGCTGCGGTTCTGCATAGCCAGGATGCCTATTCCAGCCCCGGGCGCAGGCCTGGCCACCTCCTGCTCTTTCACTAGCATTTTTAAGGGATGAAACCTTTTTTGGGCAGTTTTGTCACTCTGGCTAGATGCTCTAGTCCTCCCTACTGACTGCTAAGAGGCCACATCCCAAAAATAAATACTCTGTTTATACAGAAATGCATATATTTTGGGCAGTTGGGTATCAACTCCAACAGCTTTCCACTATTGGAAGAGGAAGGCTGTGCCACATAGCACGGCAAGAGCCGCTTCTCCTGGATAAGTTGACAATCCTGACCTTGATTTTTTAGTATTAGCATAGGACATCATGTCCAAAAAGCAGGCAGTCCCAGTTTCTGAAGAGGGGATGGTTGCTCCACACTTGATTAAGGCAAAAAGTGTGTGGTATGTGTATAAAAGGAAAGGATTTCTCATATTCGCTAGACAAAATGTTACAATGGCCAAAGGACAATTGAGGTAGGACATGCTCTCTTTTATCTCTTCACCGGTTCAGGGGTAAGTGCTTTCCACAAACTTAAAAAGTGATGCACCACAGAGCACCTAATGCAGGAACAAGTACAAAATCCCCTTACATTAGGTAGATTTGAAAACTGGGAGAGGTTGGGAAGATCTCTCTCCTTAGACTTGTGGGCTTGGATGTAATCTACACAATGCAGCTACTGGGGAGGTGGCGTCTCCATATCCTTGTTCTGCTGCTACAACACACATAAGATGTCCTATTTACTTAAAGGTATTTTAAAACTCTCATAGTTTTGCTGTCCTTGTTACATCCCAGCATCCAGGTACTGGCAGAGCATCTTCATGACACATTTAACTCTATCTTGCAGATCCAAGTGAGAACAACAACCTCAGCATCTCAGCAGCTTGCAGGCACAGGACCCTAGTCATGGTGTTTGCCCACGTAAGACCTTCAAAAATTGAGAAAATAAGACAAAAAGATTACCAGAAACTTGAGGAGGAGTGGGTATCATCAAATCTGTTTCAGATTTACAGGTAATTCTTTGGGTCACTGGTATATCTTGCTGAAAAGTTCTACAAAATCCTAAACCATTAAGAAAAAATTGCAGTAGTAGGTGAACTAGCTAAAGATTTCATTTCAGAGAAGTGAGACAGAAACGGTCCACCAGGGTTCAGTGAAAAAGCAGTGTTAAAATCAAGTAAGAATTAGAGATGACTGTGACCTTCTATTTTTAGGCTTGCTATTTTTGCATTTATGAACTGCGGGCTTAATTCCTGAAATGAAACCCTCTGCACTTAAAAAGAAGAGAGCAGTTAAACCTCTTCCTCCTCCGAGTGCCGCGGCAGCTCGGATTTTGAGCAACACTGACTACCAGGAATGCATGACTGTTTGGATGGCAAAGCCGGAGCACAGGCAGCGATTTCGGTTCCTCCTCTTTGAGGGTGGTATGAGCTCCCTGGAAGTTAGGGTCATTTTCCAAGGTAAAGCTGTGCATGGCATCCTTACTGCACTGAAACACCTTAAGCACCAGTGAAAAGGGGGAAGAAAGCCTGAATTGAGCCTATGAAAAAGCCACCAGTGGCTTGCTTTTGCTCAGTGAAGATTCGTAGAGAGAAGAGCAAGGCTTGGAGAAGATGAGATGGAGCAGGAGAAGCAAAGTGCCAAAATATAAAAAACAGGGTTAGACCCCTTACCAATGAAATAGCAAATCAGGAAAGGCCAGAGCAGATAGATACAAATAATGAGGAAACTCAGTTCTACAGAAAACAAGTGTGGGATGGGAAATAGGACACTATCTTGCATCTTGATTTATAAATAACACCAGTCTCAGCAGAACAGAACTGGGTAGAAAAAAGCTCTTATGAAACGGGGCAATCTCAAGCAGGGACCAAGGAGACGTGGTGCAGGGTTTGGCCAAGGACATGGCAGAACCTGGATGTAGGAGACACAGAGAAACCTCCGCAGGGACAGGAAGGGATCAAGGGAGCAGGTTTCAGAATGAAGGGGCCTCCTGGCCTCCTGGACGTGTTGGTGTTGACTCAGATACGTCTTTGCACAGAGCCCTGCGCGATGGGCGCGAGACAAGCACAGCCGAACGGCTGGGACGGATGTCACGGCAATGCATGGAAATATAAAACCATCATTTCAGGTTACAAATGATTGTGATAATGGGAAAAAACATCCCTAATTCATGGCATACCCAGGCCCAAACCTGGAAATGCAGTTACATCAAATTCAGTTAAGATGACTGTTATTTAGACATCAAAACAATGTCCTGAATTTCAAGAGGAACTCAAGAATGTCAAGGCCTGTGTAAAATCTGTGTACAAAGATCAAACGGATGTTGTCCTTTGGCAGTCTGAATGGGATGTAAACTTCTTAAAATCTCTTTCAGTTTACAGCTGGAAACTTCAGCCCTGGCCTCCTCAAGGCTGTGGCAACGTCATGGGAGAAAGGCCTTTTCTGCCCAGACCCCAGAATAATACAGGCAGAAAACTGATATATCCATCCACTGCAAGGAGATGAAAAGAGACCACTTTCCTTAAAAAAAATCACTTTTCCTCCTGGGCTTTCTAAGATTCACTTAGGATGTTATCAGTTGCACATGTTTGGAGGAGCCTGAGAGCTGCTGCCCTGGAGCAGCTCACGCCCCAGCACAACCGGTACCGTTCCCATACGACAGAGCATCCCGTTCTGCATGGGCTGCATCCCAAAAGGAATCGTCTGGATACAGCTAAATACCTAAATGTGCTTTTCCCAAGTCCAGCCCTCACTGGATGGAAAATCCTATCAAGCGCAAGCTTGGATATCCATATCTGCATCTGCTAATGTGCTTATAATGCAGCAAGTCTGCTGTGCTTACTCACGGGTCAGCTTAAGGGCGCGCGCTGCTTAGCTGGCTCTGCACAAGCATAAAAGCTCCACGCCAAAGTCTGTTATCTGCAGTCCGGGCTTGGGACTCAGGTTACACTGGATCCGCAGGGAATTCCTTCTTGGAGCTGCCCTTTTCATCTGGCCACGTCTTTGAATTTCAGCACCTGGGATCTGCGTATTCAAAAAGTATTGGGAAAATATAATAGCAGGGGCTGGGGAGAGGGAGGGGGAACGATCAGAAGATATTAAAACAAAAATCCCATCAAAACTGTTGTTCGAAATCCAAGCAAAAGTCTAAGCTTTGTCAAGAACCGAGCAACAAATTTTCAGTCTTCCAAGGGACAAAATCGAGAGGGATGAAAGAAAAAGTTAACATCATTATGATTGTGTGAAGAGAAAGAGAAAAAAAAAAGTGGATGGATAAATACATTTCATTTCAAATACAGATGCTCTCAACTAAGAAATCTTTGCTAAAGGGAACCCAATGGTAATGAGCAGGTGCTGACCGCTGCCTACCGCTGTGGCTGACAGTGTAACTGCACTTTTCTGGCACTCTTGGTCTGTCTGATATCTTTTTCCCTTATATTCAGACTGCAGGGTTTTGAGATGGAGACTTCCTTTGCAGTGTATGGAAGATTGGGCCCAATGGGACTCTATTTCAACCCTGAGCCTCCTCCAGACAATAACAATAATAATAAAGGCAACTCAACCCCAAACAAGTGAGTTTTGGCAATCTAGAGACACAGACAAGAGACTCTTTCCTGCCAAAAAATGAACTTTTGATGAATTATGGTGTTGAAGTATACAAGTTCTGTTGAAGTATGATGAATACAAGGACATTACCATTTCCATTTCCATTTATAGGAAACCTAGAGAAATCTGCAGCATCAAAACCACAGTGTATGGCCCTTCTCCATCCTATTTCCATGAAGCGCCATCACAAACGTGTCTTTCCAGTGATCACTCATTACCTTTTCCTCATGCTTCTGGGACCGCTCCAGGTAAGTCCGAGTGAGGCCAACCAGGCATCTCTGCTTTATCCTGCTTCCCTTGATGATTTTGTGTATTGTATAATGCTCAGACAGACATAAATAGTCCTTATGAATATCTAATTGTTAAGCAGCATCTGTGTTTATGCCACGATGGGCCTTCCCTGCTAGGATCCTATTTATCTAGCCGACTATCTCATGTATATATTTTACTCCATCTCCCTCAGCCCCCAACCGAGGATCTACATCAAACCCTCTGAAAGCCCTCGTAAAGTTTAAAATTAGATCAGAGCTCCATGGGTGGCTCTTACTTCCATGGTGGATCGCATCCAAGTGCGGGATGAAACTGCAGACAGTTTGGAGGCTGCTCTCCGAGGAGTCACCCTTGAACGGTGGCCAAAACCTTGCGTTTGCCCAGAGCACAACTCCCAGAAACGCATCCAGCCTGGATTCAGGGAATAAAAGGCACGGAGAATCGCAGCTGGACTCTTACTTCTCCTCACCCCCAATGCGGCGTACTAATTTCTTGATGGCAAACACGCAATATTTGCATGTTTATCCCTTCATTGTGAATGGGTATTTC
Organism: Crypturellus tataupa; assembly: GCA_034781795.1. Classification (NCBI taxonomy): domain Eukaryota; kingdom Metazoa; phylum Chordata; class Aves; order Tinamiformes; family Tinamidae; genus Crypturellus; species Crypturellus tataupa. The sequence continues at coordinate 648,631 of JAWLRI010000957.1, read as the reverse complement.
CCTGAGGAGCATCAGGCCGTTTTAGGCAGCTCTTCCATGCTATTCATGCCAAGTCTGGATCCCTGAATCGGCTGGTTCTTCAAAGAGCAAGGCTGTGTCTCCCTATGTATTTGCACAGCATCTAAGACAATAAAGCTTTTATTCCAACCAAGGCCTCCAGATAAACAATACCAAAAATAAGTATTGGTGGGATTAAAATGAAGCAATTTTATTGCTTGATTTAAGAGAAAAACTCATCAGAAAAGCACGGAAATATTTTATGGCAGAGGTGCCCAGGAAGCAAGCTAGTGCTTTTCCTTTTTCCCCTCTCAGTTTCAAAGTGCAGACGTAATAGAGATTCACTTCCCATTTGCAAGACGAGAAGGTGCATTGTAGAAGGGAATTTCACCTGAGACATTTCAGCTATGGAATTTGGTGAAATAATATTTAGCACTTGCTAGAAGGGACTGACTCGCTCCAGCGGGATGAAGAGAGACCTAACCCACCATCTCAGTGGCAGCTTCTGTCTGCTCCACTAGATTTATCTGGAAAACCTTTTGCATTCCTTTTTGCACCATGGAGATTCACTGCCAGGTCATGCACACCGACACCTGGTAGGGCTGCCCTGTCCATCACACCTTATTACAGGCGACAAATTTCCCATGTGCATCCCACAACAAGGACACTGATTCTTGCAAGAATCAAGGGTTAGGTAAGGACCTGCATCAAGACCTCCTCTCAATTACTAAAATATTTACAATCTTAACGCTTAATCCTTGCCCAAAGCATGGTCTCTGCAGCCAAACAGAACATCTGGATCCTGCAGGACCAGGGAAGTCAGGGGAGCACTGAGATCTTTGCCCTTCCCACATCTCTATTTTGCCCCTGCAGCCACCAACAAAGGAGGTGAAAAAGCTGTTTTCCGAAGTGATTCACAAAAAGTGAAGTTGAGTGACAGTCGCTTTTGTTGTGGCAAATAAAAGCGAGGAAGCTGCTCTCGGGCCTCGGCATGGCACCTACAGCGGAAAACTCAGCCCAAGGGCTCCTGCTGCAGTAAATGGTTTTGTGGGATATATTGGGCTACAGGAAGGGGTTTGACAGGGTCTGTTGAAAATGAGAAGAACCAGGAGGGCGTCCTCACAAAGCAGGGCAGCACACGGACCTGTGTCCTGCTTGAGGAGCTGCCCTGGTGGGAGCTGTCAACTAGTCTACCACAAGACGGATGGAGCCTTTGGCTTCTATATTGCAAGACAGAAAAAAAAAATAGTACTAAATTGTTTTCTTTTCCCAAGTTTTGGGGTTTTCCAACTTCTGGGTCATGCTCTGGTCATGTTTTTTAAGATGTCTTTTCTTTTTCCCCTACAGTCAAGTCAGCCAGGAGTTTTGTTTATTTATTTAACGAAAGCTGAAATTTTTGCAAGTCCAACATATCAGGCTTTATAAAAGCATCACAGTGAATTGCAAGACTTGTGAAAGAAACCCATGGCCTGGCAACACAACAATTATATACAGGAGTTCTTGGCTTTAAGAAACCAGTTCTTCGGAAGACCCATGTACTAGGAAACACAGCACTGCAGAGCCAGCTTCACTCCAGTGTGCAGCCAACCTGTTGTGCGTGGGATCTCCTAAATCTCACCGTCTTTGGCTCTCACCAACATTCCATAAAAATTCAGAGGAATTAAATGCAAGACCTTAGCACTCCGTCACAGTTACTGAGTCCTTCATGGCTGAGCAATGCCAGAAGTTAGATGCTCTTCCTGCAGCTTAAAGGGTATGCAGGCTGACTTAAATAGAAACTATAAACGAGACACTTGAAAATACAAATTGATGGAAACGTGTGTGTCTCAGTGGTTTTTTGCTATCTTCTGGAAACATCAGGTTTCCTGCTGCAAAGACAAGGGATGTCATTGAGGGTCTTGAAGGTTTTCAGTGTGTGACACTCCAAGTCTTGGGAGACTGAAATTCCAGATTATTCAGATCAGCTAGAACAAAAACCCAAAGATTTTTTCTGGTACAAAGGCAAAGAATCCCCATAACCATTCGGTGTTACAAATCAGAACTGCTTAATTTTAGAAAAAAAAAAAGGATCTATGAAACACTTTGGCATTCTTGACCACACTTTGCTATTGTGTGGTTTTGCAACATGACACAAAGCAGAGTGACTGTTTTTCTTTCTTAATAGGTTTTTGGGAAACCAAATATCTCTCTATTTTTAGTTGCCTTTGATTTGAAGGTTTGTGAAATGCAAAGTCTATGGGGAAACAGATATAAGAAAAAAAAATTGACATCCCTGCTCAAGAAGCGAGTTCACAAAATTCATGCCTCATATCAGGTATTTATCTCCCAGGAAAGAAATAACAAAACCCAGGGAACAAAGTCATCCACTGTGCCTTGCTTGTCCATATCAGTGCAAATCAACAAGTAGGGAATACACCCTTGAGGTTCAGGATTGTGAATTTAATTCCCATTAAGCTCTACACACGTCATCCTGAACTCCTCTTAACTTAATTCATGGTTTTGCCAAGCCTTGCCACTGATATCAACAGCTTTGCACCTCGCAAGTGACATTTTAGTACATTTGCTACTCCCTGGCAGCACCAGATTTATGCTGCAATGCTCTGAGCGCTCGATACATCATTTGAACCAGCCTTGGGTCTGTTCCCACAGCTTCTGGCCCATCAAGAACCTGATGGCCAAGGGCTGCTATCTCCCTCCGGGTTGTTTTGTCTATTCCTGAGCAACTCTAGTTGAGAAAAGGAAAACAACCCGGCCAGTTTGAAGCAACTTTCCCCAGGATTTCAGGCACAAGGACAGTTCAGTGTCAGCACCAACAGAGACTACAATTAATCCCACTGCAAGAAAAACCTACTTCCCCCAGCCCCAAATTGCTCTGACTTGCCTTTCTGCCTGTTTTGATCCTGCATGCAGCATCGCTGCAGCAGAGAAGAGCTGCACTTGATGTCTGGAAGCGATTTTTAATGTATTCCAAGGATTATTTTAAAGAAAAGCACCAAGAGCCTTTGCAGGGAAATGAACTAGTTGTCCATTCACTACTAGGATGTAGTAAACTCGAGGATAGACAAGCTTAGTCGGGTACCCATGTCCCCCTCCCTGGCTGCATCCCATCTATATCCTGAGTTATAAAATAATGTCAGGAGAGAATAAGGATGCTAGAGAACCTGTAAAACCACATTTTTCCCCAAAAGAGGTGGAGAGCTAAGGAAAGAGGGAGAGCAGGCTGGAGAGAGCCATGCCAATGGCATCATGACCCTATTTCCCTGCATCAAGGCAACGTTGGAAAGAAAAGCATTCCAATCTAGGAATATTTGGCAGGTAAAGTCATAAATCAGCTAAAAGAAAAAATTCCTGGCACCCCCTTTCCACAAGCACGGCCAGGATTCCTGCCTGGACGTGAGTGCTGGATTTGTGGGTGGTGCCAGACGTTCCTCAGGTGCACGGCGGTGCCAGGGCTGTGTGTGGTTATCAGGAAGAGCATTTCAGAGCTTGCTGCATGCTCCTTTGCTGCCATAAAACCATATTTATTACTGGGGGTTACACCAAGTGCAATATGACTTGCAACGAGAGCAAAAGACTCAAAAAAATGCTGTTTTTCCCTTATGTTTGATGGTATTTTTCCATCAAAATGCCCACCCTGAAACGTGCCTCACTAATATCAATGCGTAAAGCTGGCTTTTCACTTCAGAGGATCCAAGCTGGAAAGCGATCCGCGCGCCGCCTGTGAAATCCGCTTCATCCCCGTGCTGAAATGTGGCACCTGCTTTGTGGGACAACCCCAGCACGCCAGGACAGCAAAAACAGGCATTTTGCAGCCAAAACTGCCCGAGTAACGTCTGGAATGTGGAAGGGAATTTCCCAATAGGTCGGGAAAGATAGATTTGGGGTTAAAGCCTGCTTGCATTTTTGTGATTGAGCCCCGAAGGGTGAACGGTGATAAGACAGGCTTGAGGAGGGCTTAGGCATGGTCTAGGACAGGGGAGATCAGCATGAAGCTCCTGGTTTTTCCTGATTTTGGGGAAATCATTTAGGGTCCTACTTACAAGAAGACTTGGTCTCGAGCCTCGGTTAATGGCAGCAAAGGCCTGGAATGAGCAAGTGGATTCTGTCTTGCTATGAGAGCTGAGTCATTACCAGATCACAATTTCTACAGAAATTCTTCCATCATGAAAGTGTCTCCGAGGTTTCTTGCCCCGGGCTGAGTCAGGGAGGAAAGGGACCCTGCCTGGAGCACCAGGATGTCTCTTGCAGAGCCAAGCTCTATGTCATGCACCAAAAAAAGGTGCAATCTGCATAACCACCTCTTGTCGTGACTTGTGTTTGGCCAGCGTGGCTGGAGGCTAGGCGGTTATTACCCTAATTACAGCGTTTGGAAGAGGAAAGATGATCTAGAGATTGGCCACGCAACCAAGCAAGTCAACGGAGTTGCGTGCGGAAGATGCTGGGACCCTCTGATTAGATTTCCGTGTAAAGCAGGAGATGCTGCTCAGCTTCTCTTGCGATGACACATAAGAAACACCACCAAGAGGACCACATCTTGAGATGACGAGGGGTAAATCACCGGCATAGACTGAGCAATCCCTTCTCCCACACTTGCATAACTGGAATTGGTGGGGTTTGTCCAGATTCAGCTCCTAGCTATGGCCGGTGCCAGAAAGGTCACAAAATGAGTCATTCACAGAGCGAGATTAAAGCAACCTGTCTCCTTCCTGGCTTCAAACACGACACGGTCTGTTATGCAGGATCCCCAGCTGCTGTTAAGCCATAGAGCGGGTGCAGCCCTTCACTGGCAGCATCACCTAGCACGTACACCGGGACCGCATTCAACTTGCCAAACGCTCCCAGCTCTTGCACTTAGAGCTAAGACAACCCTCAAAAGCCCAACTGAGTCCTGCTGGCACCGGGCTGTGCTGCCACGGATGCCTCCGATGAGCAAAAGCGCATGAACGAGACAACAAAAATACATCTCGGAGCAGATAAAAGGCTTAGATTTTGAGCTGCGAATGCATCCAGACAGCATTGGTAGCAAACGGGGAGAAGGCTCAGCAACCTGCTAAAGGAGAGGAACCTGCGTTTGCCCACAGCCCTTGGGTGCAGCTGAAGAAGGGCGGCTGCGGCATCGGCCTCCAGCCCGGACACGGGTTTTTGTGAAGGACACGGCTTAAGCTGCGCCTGCGAATGTCCTTGACTGTCTGGGTTTTGTTTCTGTGCTGCTGCAAGCACGGTGCCCGCACTCAAAGATAGGTACAAGAAGAAGCACGGAAAAAAAAAAAAGAAAAAAAAAAAAACTGTGGATGGGCAGAGAAAAAGTTTGTTAATTCCAGGCATTTGAGAAGTATGAGTCAGGCCCTAAAAAAAATCACTAAATAAAAAAGTAAGAACGGTTCCCTTGTGACATATAAGACCTCAGGATGAAGTTCCTTTGTATTTTTCATCGTTTTGCCTCCATTGTGAGGAACACCTTATAAAACTGGCGGCTGGAGTCTTCATGCCATTACCAAAACCCAATACATTGGACCCTGGGGAATAAACAACCCTGCATGTCATAAAACCAAATCAAACCAACTTTTGGGTTTTGGGCTCAAGCAGTGTCCAGTCTTGCACTAGTCACATCACTATTCAGTCTCTGAGAGTGCAAAGAGTGAGTGACATCCACCATGCACAGCGCATCCTTGTTCCCATCCTCTTCCTGGACAAGGATCATACTTGCACACGTGCAATTTTCACAGGGCATACAAAGAAAATAATCAAGTGCTGAAGGGGCAGGATGAAGAAATATACCTTCCACTTGCAGCAACACATTTTCCTCCAGAAGGGATCCAAACCTATGGAGAAGCCACCCAATGTGTCTCACTGTAAGGGACACAGCATCTCTTTTGCCACTTAGCAAGATATTGTAGCTTCTTAACTCACTGATATCTACAAACCCATGGAATGGGCAGCAGTACAAGCGTTTCTCCCCCTGCTTTTTTTCTGTAATAAGAGGAGTTTTTCTTGAAAGAGGGGGACGTGCTGTGGCTCCCGCTGCGCTGTGCAGAGGGCTCCGAGGCTGCAGACCAGGCACGCGGCCAGTGCTCAGCAGCTCTCGCCCCGGTACCAACAGCTTGCAGACGGCTGTCCCTCTAATCTCTAGCGCTGCTCCTATCTAAGCGAAGCCAAAACAAAGCAAATGAAAGAAGGAAAGCTGGTGGGCAGAGCTGGCTGTGACGATCTGCACTGCTGCTCGTGGAGACGGATGGATTTCCCCATTTAAAGCCAAATTTTGGAGGAAGAGAGTGCGAACTAAAGCAGCCTGTTTCAGGGAGCTGTGCAGAGTTTCTGATTCACAGTCAGGTCCCTTCCATTCCTGCTTCCTCTGATCTGTCTCTCCTGTGACTCAAAACTGCATTTTCTTACTCCCTCCTACCTCTGAGGTGCTTCAGTTCTCATCTGCTGGCTCTGATAAATACAGCCGATTTTAGGTTTCATTTTCCTAGAAAAGCCTAAAACACTTATAGAGGCTCTGTTTAAAGCTATATGCCACACTGAAGAGGCCTCCGGTCTGTTTGGTGAGCAAGTGTCATCCCAAGTGGACATTCAAGCTCATCTGAAGATGTGCAAGGAGGAAGCACAAGCAGAGAATGAAACCTTAAACTAGAATGTGTTCGAAAGAACCTGCTGAACAGTCTGTTAGGAAAAGATGGCCCATTCCTCTTGTTTTTCTCTGAATTTTGCTGTTGTTGCTTTTCTTTGGCTTGCCTTGGTGGTGGCATCCAAACCACTTTGTTGCATGAGGTCCATTCCACCATTCCCCACTACTTCGTCTAGGGAAGCTGGATGTTTTTAAGGAACAGCAGTCCTACTTTCACATGTATCCCCAAGCCCCTTTCCTCCTGTTCTGACAGTCCAAGATGAAGAGATTTGCTAGAAACATTAGTGCCAGAGATGGATGTGCTATTATGAATATGACCATCGAGTCACTTTTAGGCAAGAAAGGACATGATGTTTACTGTTGCTGAGCAGTAGGAGAGATAAATAAAAGTGTTTGCAAACATACTGGTCTTCTATCCAGCAGGAACTGAGAGAGTCTCTTCCATCTCCTCAAAATCCTCAACCCATCCGCAGTCCGGTGGTGGGATCTGGCGACCAGAAATGTGTTCTGAATTTCTGCCAATGACTCACAAACGTGCATTTGTGAGCAAATGGCTTCCTATAGGTTCCATGTGATGGACACTCAACCTCAGCCTCATGCACGAAGTTATACCTAGAAGAAAATGAAAAAAACATCTTGTTGGTGAAGTGAGCTATGTGTGGAACACAAGCTGCTGATGTGACGTAATGAGATGTTATCGATTCCAGCAGCAGCGAGCACTTTCTGATGGTTTATATGAGCACACCCTTGTCTCCCACAAAAGAAATCTCAAGCTGCAAATGAACAAGCTTTCCAGGAAATGCTGAAAAAAATTCACACAGTGACCCTGACCTGAATTTGGCTGCAAAGTCCTTAAGAAGGGGATTTTTTCTTTATTAATAAAAGGAATAAGAAAGTTGAGTTATCTGCAGATGTTTACAGATTGAGGCATGGGCTGGTGGTGCTGGAGCAAGAGAAGATGCTTGGGGAAGAGTATGACCAAAGCAGGGGGTGAACAGGGACCAAAACACAACTGTCCCCCATGGCTTCCATCACCTCCAAGGATATACTACAGCCTCTGTCTCAATATTTTATATGTAATATGTATTATAATATATATACATCTTGGTAAGACTTAATTAACCTCTTGCATTATCAGCTCTGCAGCCCTCTCTGCAGGAACAGAGGCTCTGGTCCAACAGGAGCGACCATTTGGCCTGAGTTTTCCCTCTACCACATTTCTTACAAAACCTGGACATGGATAATGCTGCTGCTAAGCAAACTCTGTGGCCAAGAACATGCTGAAAATTTGCGTTCCTGCTCTCAGGACGCCCTGAAAATGTGCAAGAAAGGGCTGTGAGGGGTGACACCCTCTCCAACATAAACCCTCGAGCATAATCTTTAATTACGGGCAACTACAGCAATCTGAAACGTGTGGGATGGAGGATGTAAACATTCCCTCCCACCTTCTCCCTTCCCTTTCTTTCCTCCCCCTGAGTCAATCCAGGGAATAACCTGGGAGTGTGGGGACACAGGACAGATTTCCCCTTGGGAAAAGCACCCAAGCAGGGGCACAGGGAGAGCTCCGTATACACAACAGGGCTCCCAGTGGCCAAGCGGCTTCTTTTAAGGTGCTTTGCTCTAAAGAACAGCAGATCCTGGCAAAACACTGCTCTACATCTTGAGCATCTCGGAGCAGTCCGGAGATTAAGGCTTCCAGCTGCAAGCTCTTTGTTATTATTTATTTTTTGTTTTAAAAACTTGCACTTACAGGCAAAGCATTTCTTAATGTTTGTTTTATCTGCAAAGCTCTTTTGCTTCCTGTTGTGTCTGCTCTGTTGGGCTTTTTGCAGCCTTATGAATTAGCGACGGTCCCCAGCTACGGCGCTGGCGGCTCATCCAAGAAACGGGACGCACAGGCAGATTTTCCCGGTGGCAGCATCAGCCTCTCCCGGGCTTTCTGTACCCTCTCCACTGCTGCATGGAGCCGGGATCCTTTTCTCTGCAGGCCAAGACCGCACGATGGAGGCCACGTGCATCTCTGTTGGGTACCGCAGCTCCAAGTCCAGCTCCGGAGCAGGCACCAAGTGGCCCCAAAGATTTGCTACTACCGCTTAAAACTAAAACTAAAAAAATAAAAAGCCACTCTTGCCAGAAAAATAACACAATGCACATAATGAAAACAGGAAACCACAAACGCTGTCAGCCTTGGTGGTTCACAAAAATCACACTCGGGTATGTTTTCTCCTTCCCCCCTTGCTGGCTGTTTGCTGCCTCCTGCAATGCCACCACCTTGGCAGCCCTCATCTAGTAATTTTGCTCATTGCAACATATATATATTGATATATTTAAATTCGTAACTCCATCCTGCAGGAAAATGTACCTTGTGTGGCAGTGCAGAAGTGGCGCTTCCACCTGCCCGTTTCTTTGAGGGAATTTGGATTAATACCCCCAGGAGGAGAGCTGAAAGCCCTCAGAGGACCAAATGGCTTGTCCATTCGTGGGGACAACCTGCCTCCCTTCCACATCCTGCTCCTCCTCTGCACTCAGCATCTTTCCTTGCTCTCCTTGGGGACAGCGCTTGGTCCCACCACCCATCCAGGGAGCATGGGGGACATCAGAGAGCCACAGGAGGGCTGAGGTGGGAAGGGACTTCTGGAGATCACCTAGTCCAAGCCCTGCTCAAGGAGGGACACCCGGAGCACAGGATCGTGTCAGGGTTTGGATGTCTCCAAGGATGGAGACTCCATCACCTCTCTGGGCAACCTGCTCCAGGGCTCTGTCATATTTCCAGTCAAGACGTTTTTTTCTCATGTTCTGATCGAAAATAATTCACAAAAGGAGGTCTGATTTTTACATTAAGATTGAACAAAGAAGCAAGTGTCCTCCCACAGCCCCAGCTCAAAGGGTCCCTGAAGAGGGACTTCCCAAAAGCCAAAGAGGAGCCAACAGGACGGCATTCCTGCTTCTGCACGGACACAAAGTCAAGGCAGGGCATATCTATCCAGATATCATTTAATGGCAAAAATCAACGCGTTTTAGGTGCTTGTCCTGATTCCCTTTCCGGGTCCTGGCCATATCACGTCGTCGCAGAGCCCTCTCCCTCGCCGTGGAAATCCGATGGAAACGCACGCGGATGTGCCGGAGGGCATCTTCGTGGGAGGGAAACCGCACATTGTCCCTCTCTGCGCTGGCACGGCCGCCCAGGCCACCGCCAGCTCCCTTGCGAGACGCTGTTTACGCAGGCAGCACAGCTCAGCCTCAATGCATGCTTACGCATAACAGGATTAAAATAAAAATAATGAGCAAAGACCAGGCTGGGCGCCCACACAAAACCGCTGGGTCCCTCCTCCGCCTGGTGGCACTTGGTTCCATGCCATTTCGCAAGGTGACCCTGGAGGTTTATCCATGCCGCTCACATGCACATATTGAAACAATTAACGCTTTCTCAGCTCAGTCTCCACACGGGCTGCAGGGGTGGAGGATGCAGGGATGGATGTGCAAGCACATGCAGGAAGAAACCTTTGCAGCGAGCACAAGAAAATCCCCCAAGGGCGACAGGAACTTTCCCATAGCCTTTCATGATACCTTGGCTTCACCACAGGGCATGGATGGCCCCTCCATCCCTTTCTCCAGGGCATTGGGGTTTCACCAAGGGGTATTTGAGGCCAGGGAGGAACGCAGGTTTCCAGGGACTGAGGGTGTCCTAGGGCCATGCAGACCCCAACCACCACGCAAACCCTTCTCAAGGTGCATCACGTAATGCAGTAATATGGGTCTCCTCCTCGAGAAGAGGACATAGGTCTGAATTCTGCTGTGTTTAAAAGAGGGGAATTAAAAGGCTTTATAATTTGCTAAAACTAAAGGGGAAAATCAGGAATAAAAGTAGAAGCATCTTTGAAGAAAACCACGTTGGGATCTCTAGAAAGAACCTCAGGTTCTCCTCAAGAGAAAAGAAGGATCCAAGCAGCCATGGTACTCCCATGTGGCAGGGGTTTGTTTTGTGCTTCCTTTCAGTGATACCTTTTCTTCCAGAGTGGGGAAAAACCCACTAGTCAGCAGTGCCTTGAAAAAAATGGATGATGAAATGTTTTTCAGACCATTTCCTATCTTTATCAAGTAGAACGGGGATTCAAATGATGGAGGAAAATCCATCACCAGAGTAGTAAAAAAAGCTCCGAGCGATGTGACCTAACTCTGAAGCTGAAGTTGATTGGAGCAGAGAGGTGGATAAGGCGATCTCTGGTGTTCCCTCCAACCAAAGTGATCTGCAATATACCAAAACCTGAATTATTTCACTGCAGCATCTCAAACACTTTCATGACGTTCTGCCTTTACCCCTTTGTACTAGCAGGAAAAAGAGAAAGCGCTAGCACAGATTTGTTCAAACCTGCGTTAGACATTATATCAGCATTCAGAGACCCAACAAAACTGCCCTGACTGGCAGGGGCATGAAATGGCTACAATAGCCCATGATTTTCAGCAGTAATTCCAGCTGACTCATTTTCTGTGCAGATTTAAGCAGTATTTCTGGCCTGCAGGACATGGTTTGAGGAGGTCACCCTTGGAGGGCCCTTCTTGACTGCTGCTCCGAGAGCTTCACTGTGGAGATCCCCTTCATCCCTTGGGAGCTGCCTCCTCCTGTGTCACCGCCTCTCACCGGGGAGGCGATGCTCATGAGAAATGGAAAACATGACCCGTTTGATGGGGTGGGGATGTCCCAAGGAGTCCCACCAGCAGCTGGTGTGGAGTTTGAGATGTGGATATTCTGGTGGAAGCCCCATTTCATCCAGCTCCGGCCACCTAAACGTTCAGCATCCAGTGGTGTTTCCAGAGCAGGGCTCATCCCAAAATACAAGCCGGCATGCGGGAAGATAGATGGACCATCGATTCCAGAAAAGGATTCATCCCAACATAAAAATCAGCACGCGAGAAGACAAACATCCCACCACCTTCTAAAGTTATCCCTCTCCAGTGACTACACAGAGGGTCTGGATGAGTAGCTCATACTAAACACTTACTTCTCTTGGCATCTCACCAAGGTGAGATGCATCTCACCTCCACAATAAAGGAGAGATCAAAGATTATTTTGACATAACAGAATTTATATCTCATAACGCATCACTGTGAAGTAGGAAAAGAAAAATGAAAAGGATTTCATTCAAGGGTGTGCCTTAATTCCCCAAATACCTAAGGATGAACCGTTTGTGTGTAGGATGCCCTGAGCTGATGCATTACTAATATAGAGTGCTTCTGGGACTGTGAATTAGGAAATGATCTAATGTTTTATACACAATCTCAGCCCATTTATTTTGTAGATTTTCTGGAATTTATTGTCTTCATTTCTAGCCCCAGCAAAAGAGACTTCTCCTCTCACAAGTCTGTTTATATGAAAAAAAAAAAAAATCTCCTAAATAATGATTTTATGAAAGCTGAGGTTCAAATGGATGTTAATCTCAGTGTAACATGTATAGGATTTTATGAATCAGTTTCAAAAGCAAAGATATATGCGGTTTATGTGATGTGAACATACTTAAGCTGAAAATTACTATTGTTTTGAAAAATCAAGCAAATCTCCTACAGTTGAATCATGCTTGAAAATATTAGAAATGTTCATACTATTTTAATGGGAATTGACTTCCCTTCAAAATTTATTTAAAATGAAGAACTTCCCCTGCTTTTCAAGTAGCTGTTCCTTCCTTCCAAGAAATACAATCAGTCACACTGTATTAACTGAGAAAAACAATATAACATTAAGAAAAGCCATTAGAATAGGAAAGGGAAACAATAAAAATAAAAACCCCAGGATATGAGTAATTCATGATAACTTGTTTTCCAAATGTTACGCACTCCATCCCCTTCCATTTCCATTCCAAGATTTATATTAGACACCTTTAGACCTGAAACATTCTCCAATGTGTCCGGTAACCAAGCAGAGGAGAGGCTCCAGATAGGAAAACTGCCTGGCTTGTTCCTCAAAACGAAAAACAGTAAAGACTCTAAAAAGGAGAAAATACACAACCTACCCCCGCAATTTGCCATCACAGTCTATCAAAAATAGATGAAATGCAAAAGACTCTAATTAATATCATTAGTGATGCTGTGTCTTTAGCTATAAAAATACCCCACAGCTCACTCGGAACAGAGATCATCATATTGCACAGAAAGGAGGTCACCTTTCTGACCAACCATGAAAACACATTTTCCTCCCCTATCCTCCTAAATGATGATCACTAGCAAAGACAGAAAGCGTGTTTGAAGAAAACCAATAAAAATAAAACACTCTTCCTTAAGGTGAACTTTTCACTGCGATCCAAAGGCCAAGGAGAGCTGCCCAGCTTCTAAGCAGTTGTGTGGGCTCAAGAAACCACCATCTACCTTGCTGCATTATTTTCCTTTCCTAGGAAATGGTGCTGAACACAGCGGTACTTTACTGGGAAGCTCATGGGATGACTGTCCTTCTTGCCCCATTGGTAGCAGCAGCACCCTTGGTGGCTGAAGGTGACTAGATGTTGCCTCAAGATGGGTCCATACGGTCCCTCATAGCAAGAGCTGTTGCAGTGGCTGCTTTCACCTGGTGGGGTAATTAGTGGTGGGGTAATTAGTGGTGGGGTGATTAGCAGCTCAACCAGATGTAATTACACCTGGCCAAGGCCTCTTGAGGAACTGTCTTTCAAGGAACCACCATCACGAACACCTGCTCTGTGGTCTGCAAGTTCAAGGACTTCTCAACCACCGGACTCCTGTAATTCCTATGGAGATGAAATGGAAAGGAGGAATTAAAGCAAAGCACATGAGGCTGAACGCGAGCTGTGGTTTTACTGCAAGTTTAGCTTTGCCTTCCATTTTCCAGCCATATAGTGGAAGAAACAGCAACTCAACATGCTGTTTTGTACTTGGTGAATTCAATAATGTTCCTGACTCCAATAGAGCCTTTTCTTTGAGTCCTTTGATTGCAGCTGGATCTCTGAAACAAAGATTCATGTCCTCTGCTTAATTGGACTTCTCACTTGGAAGACTTTCTGATAATTAATTGTGTCTTTCTAGAGACAATTCATTGTTATTTTACCCTACAGGTAAGCTTTTTCTTCTGCTGTTGCCTGGAAATATTCTTAGAAGGTTGACTTCTAGCTGAAGAGAGGTACTTTATACAGAGATGAGAACTCACTTCATTATTGTGGAGCTCTAAATACGTATAATAGCAGTGGCTTATGCATTGCTGAGATGGTACTGATTAGTTAAGAGAGTCCCAGAAATTGATGATGGAGGAATTACCTCTACATTTCTTCGTATGGCCAAATTCTCCCAGGTACATGCAGCAGCTTCACCAGGATTGCCTAAATTTAATGAGGAAATTTAGTTTGCAGGTGGAAGCAAAAATTCTGATTAACTCCTCAGAGTTAATTGATAACTGAGGTAATCCATCTGGAACCAGCTATTAGCTGGCTTCCTGTGGCTTTTGGAGAAAAAAAAAAAAAAGGACAGAAAAAAAAAAGCTAGCATATCTCCATTAAAAGTAGAAGATAGCATGGGATGGGATGTTGAGCTCATCCATCTGGCCAAAGCCTGGATGAATAGTGTCTAAAATCGTCATTCAGCTCTGCTCCAGGGTAAATTCCTGTGATGACTGGAGAGAATGTAAAGGTCACTCCACGTCCTGCATCCCCACCTCTTCTGTTAGGCAACGTGGTATGATGCGAGCTGCTTTGGCAACAGAAAATTTAGAGGGGTTTTGCTCAAGAAATTGTCTTAAACCTCTGTGAAGTTCAGAACATTTCCTCATGTTGATATATGTTTGTCTTCCTGATTTTCAAGCACAGATCAACCCCAACTCGGTGTGTTTTAAGCACATGGACAATGTGAACCACATCAAATTCCAGACAGCTCATCCCAGCGTGGCCCTTTGTGGCCGTGTGAGAAATCCTGCCCCATCTTTGCTTCACACAGCTCCTCCTGAGTAAAACAAAAATGCTTGTGCTCCATGTTTGAGAGCAAAATGAGCTTTCCATCACACACAGAAAAAATCCACAGATATATTAACTAATGGCATGCATGAAACCTTATGCACAATGTGTCCTCCCAATTCAGCCCTATTGCTTTACCCTCTTGGTTAGTTATGCCCTAAGCAGAAAATGCTTTAGTGCAAAAAATAGGGTTACGTTATAGCATAGTGAACAAAACTTGAGCACATATTTGGGATGCATGTTCTATAGATGTGGGGTCTGAATGATTTTTATGATATATATAATATCCTAACCTACCAAAATGCTGAGCGATGTGAGTGGAATAAAAGTTTCCAGTTTAGGAAATGTAATTATGTCACTCTTAAATTTACTCTTTTTTTTTTCCATGTCATGTGCTTCCAATTAACCTCCTTATAAGGCAGAGATAATGGAGATGACATTAGAGAGACACATTGACCTTACTTGTGCTAGATTGTTGCTATTGCCTGCATTAAAACTGAGGGAAAATGTGAATCACTTCTGGTTCTGGAGAAGCAGAGTGATTGGGAAGAGCGTCCAACAAGATGACACCAAAGAGTACTTCACAATCCTGCAAAGGCATCATTCAATGAACTAAAACCAACCTTGTTTCAGACTTTAAATTACAAAAAAAGTGGATTCAGTGGTAATCCTGTGAAAAGAAAATGAAAGTATAACTCCAAATCCTTTAAAGGCAAATCTTCCAATGTGAGGGAGTCTAATTTGTGAAGAGTTACTGTAGGGTTTATCTTGTAGAGGAAGCTATGAAGGCATAACCTGTCTACGAGAAGTGTTTTAGGGAAAGTAAATAATTTGTAATTCACAAATAAATTAATCTATTGCGGGGAAAAAAAAAAGTGTTTAGATGCAACTAGTCCGTTCTGTTCATTGCTGCAGACACAGCTAGAGCCAAAAGCTTTGTGGATTGCCATAAAAGACATGATGTTTAATGGCCAGTGAGAACATCCCGTGCTCTCCTACCACGTCAAGAAATAAAACAAAAAGACACAAAGACAGGACTTTGGAAGGGCACAGTCAAACTGAGAGAATAGTTTATTCCCTGCAAGAGTTTCTCCCTAAAACCTAGCTTTCCCAATTAAGGTTCTTGGCACTTTCCTTGGAGACATCCTGTTTGGGACTGCTGGAAGTAAGCTGGAACACAGTTTTGAACCCAGCAACAGAACTTCCTTATTAATTAACATCAGATGAGTATGTCTGCACAAGTGGGTGCTCCTCAAAATCTCCCGTGCACCTTTATTTTGAAGAAAAGTTTTCGTAAAGGGCTGTCAGCAGGATGTAGGGCATAAATGTGAGCAGCACCAAGCTTTTTCTTTGTATTTGCTGTGATTCAGCCCAACATAAATGACATCTGAACCAACATCTGTGTTCCCACCAGAGCCACCTGAGACCTGGTCAACAGAGGTGCTGAAGGCTGGAGAACGTGGTTGTCCCAAGGCTGACACAGGTGCTGGTCCTTCTCCTACGGAACTGTTGAGATTTTGACTATGATGGGAACGCAGACACCTACCACATATGGAGACACTGGTAACACTGGTGCACATCTACATTTGGACACCGACAGTCCAGATTGCCTCCCACCCACTGTGTCCTTCATAATAACTTGGCCCGAATGGGAATCCACACCAGTACAAAGTACCAGACCCAAGAGATTGGATACGATCCCATCTCCAAACCTGTCTCCTTGAACTTCCCCTGAGCATTTTCATTGGGATCTTTCTCGTTTGAGTTCAATGACTAGAATGCTTCGAGATGAGTAACAGTTTTCAGGTAGGACTCAATTAAAATCCATTTTTTTTCTCTGAAGCCAATAACCGCTATTCTTTCCCTCTTCCTCTATTCTGTCTACATCCTTTAACATCAGCTGCCTGGGAATTCTGGACCAGGACCATCCTTTGAAACGAGGGCTGATAAAAAGGTGACAATATCCAAGGTATCAGTCACACTCTCATTTCACTGGAAGGCGCCCACAAATATGCAGTGCATATCAGCACTTGCCCATTCTGGGGATATTTCCTAATGCTGGAGAAAATAATGTGCCCAGGCACTACCCTCCACTTCGAGCACCTGCAATATCGCTGTCCACACAGTGTGTCCAAGCCCTTGGCCATCCTGTTTCCCAAAGCCTGTTCTCATTCATCCGTTGTCTCCATGTAGTGCTATGTAGTAAATAAAATAAATAAAATAGCGTATTATCTAAGGTCACTTGAAATGCACAGCGCAGTTTCCAATCAGTTTGCACACAAAGCCACATTTATCTTTATGTTTCCACCTGTACCTGTGATTTTATCTGAATTTCAGACAAGAGGAGTGTGTCCACACTGCCTGCTTTTCCTTCCTGAGGTTGGAAGTTTGCAGCTAAATAAGATTATCCGCTCTAAAAAGACCTTTGGAAGCTCCCCAGTGCTTCGTGCACAGCTGCCCTCTTGTTTTTATATATCTGCCTTCTGCAGAGAGGAGTGAGATGAGGCAGAGACGGGTCACCATGCTCCAGTTCTGCACGAGACACAAGGCCCTGCCTGTCTCGCACTGTGGGAAAATGTACGAAATCCCTCCTTTTCTCATAAGGCTTCATTTTTGCCCTGTAAACTCCCACGAACCCACTTGGAGTGGCCTCTTAAGGCCAGATGGATGCATGGCTCTGGAGCACGCCGGGATGTTCCCAGCTCAGCGCTCGCTTCCCTGCTTGCAGGACACAGTCTGGAGAAGGGAAAGCGCAGGACCAGGAGCTGATTAAGCTGCTGCAGATGCCCGTGTCCCGCACAGCCTCCCCAGCTCCTCGTGCTGCAGGAGATGGAGCTGGTGCCACATCCCGGGACCGGGAGAAGTTCTCTTCCAAATGGGGGAAAAGCACCGACAGGATCCGCTGGTGCAAGTGCAGCATCACGGGACAGGCGACAATATTCTCCCTGGCCCAATGCACAACACATGGCAACAACCTCCCTCCCCAAAGCATCCCGGAGAGAAAACACCGGACTTCTCCCTCCATACCTAGACTTGGTGCTGCATTTGAGACGGCTGCAGCTAATACTTCAGTTTGCTAAAACAGGCAGCACCCTCAGCGCGGGAGGGCGAATCTAGCAGGTTTGCTCCTTGCAGACCTATGGGGGCCGGAGCAGCCTTGCGCTCGGTGCCGCGGAGCGGAGCGCCTCTCCTCCCCGACGAGAGCCCACGATTCCAAAGGCACTTTTCTTCGGAGAGGCCGGCGGTTTCCTCGGCGGATTTCTCCCCCCGCCCGCTCCCCTCCCACCGCAACCCACTGCCACAAAAGAAAAAACATAAATGGCTCCTGTAGTGTCTGCAATGTAAAGAATTAGCTGAATGGGAAGAAATGAACCATGGGCTTTATGTCCTGGTTACAGTCAGTGCAAACATTGCCTCTAATCCCTGTTGTTGGGGGGCCGGGGGGGGCGGCACCGGGAGATGCCCACTGGGAACATTTTGTCTCTCTCCATCTACACTCGAGATCGCATTTTTTGTGTAATAAGATTGAGCTGCATTAAGAGGCCTCCGTCTAACGCGGAGCCGGGGGGACATTGTCCGGTCGCTCCTACCGAGTGTAGCACCTACAATCTTCCTATTGCAGGGAGGTCTTAGCAACCCATTCTTTTCACGGGAGAAAAAAGCCGCCTATTCATGCCCAGCAAATCCCATTTTGCCATGGCAACCCCCCCCGCCCGCCCCGCGCGCACAGCCCTTGTTCACAGGGGCTGTTTAAAACAGCGCAACAAAAACAAGCCGGGTCCATCCCGCGCCACCGCGCTGCGCCCGGAGACTCCTGCCAGCGCCGCCCGGAGAAGCGGCACGGAATTAATCCGGGGAACAGGGAGGGAAGGAGACAACGGGCTCTGCTCTCACCCAGGGCCTCGTCCATCCCGGATTCGTGTTGGATTTATCTTCTCTCGCATCGCCCTGTCTCTGGAGCGTGTCCGTCCTTCCATTGCTGGTGCCCCGGGTGGATGCTCCAAGCATCCCGGCCTGCAAAACTGCACATTGCTCCATCCCATGGCAAGCGGACCCCATTCCGGGTGTTCCCTGGACACACAGGAGCTGCCCCATGGCTTTGCAGACCACTGGTCTTGCCCTCAAAGCACAGCTCAGCTGTGAAACTCAACCAAAAAGCACCACCAAGAGGGAAATTATTCATCCGTTGTACAAGTATAGGAGACCTTATCCCAGCAAAACGTGGTTCCTTGACACAGCAGCTATCTGAGCAGAAGACCAATATTGTGTTGAAGGACACTAATCTGGCAATAGAAAGATCAGACACGTAGCATCCTGGGATCTTTTGACAGATCCACAGATGGATCCACAGATGGATCTCTCAAAATGCAGCCAAGCAGCGTTGGGAAGACACCGTCTCCTGCAGGTCCCGTCTGCAGGCTGAGCTGCAGATACAGCCGTGCTGCATCTGCAAGAGCTTCTGAGCGGGCAAGGACAAGAGCCGGGGTTGCTCTTGGCACTCGGGTGCTGCAGGCTAAAGCCTAGACTTTCCCTGGGTTATTTTGTCTGTAAATGTTTTCCTGGAGAGACCACAGCCTCTCCCTGGAGGTTTCTCAAGTTCCTCGTTTCAGGTGAACAGATTGGCTCCTCTAAGAGAATCCGACTGCAAATTCAAGAGCAAGTGGGGAATATTGCCCTAAATTCAGTAAAAAACAGAATTAGAAACTAGCTTCGTTTAATAATTTTTATAAATATACAGAGAATGCAAAACTTCACGGAATTAAAACAAGTCTTTGCACCAGGCACTTCTAGAATAAATCCCTGTGATTCCACATGTTTTCTCCTACCCTTAATTGTTGACTGAGGCAAACGCAGCCCTTCTGGCGACCCAGACCTCCCCCCCAATGCCACAAGCACAAACCCCATACTCTCCGCAGGCAAACACAGCCAGTCTGCTGGTCAGCCACAGCCTATTAACATGCAGATATTTTAAGCGCCATCCAGATCCTTTGGCAAACGGCTGTGCCTGGGTTTTTCAAGGTACACAACTAATTTCATGATTTTCAGGCATGTTTCAGATGTTTCCAAGCCTCTCCCGAGCGTCTTCCCCTCCCCAGGACGTGCAGCCCATGTTGATGTGGGCTCCGAGCGCTGCAGTCTCAGGACGGGTCGCTGCATCCCGCCTGCAGAAGGCAATTTGTCCTCTCCTAAAGCAGAAGCACGATTTGCCTGGATTGCCCTTTGCTCCCACCTACTTCTCCCCGTTCCCAGCAATGGGCTTTTAAGATAAGTCGCTCAGACGTATTCGGTTAGCTGAGATGGATCCCACCAAAGAGCCTGCCTAGAAATAAATCCCTTAATGACACCGCTTGGCTCCTACGAGACACAGCGCAACCATCACATGGGGGAGGAAAGGAGACCTAAGGGCCTCTCCGCTCTCAGATTTTCGCTCGGCGGGCTCTGACTCGAGGAAAGGCGGATTACAGCCAAGCGGCGGCAGGAATTCCTGCTCGCAGCTGTCTCCCGGCCCCTCTCCCTCCCCGC
This sequence comes from Crypturellus tataupa, assembly GCA_034781795.1. NCBI lineage: Eukaryota > Metazoa > Chordata > Aves > Tinamiformes > Tinamidae > Crypturellus > Crypturellus tataupa. The sequence continues at coordinate 628,540 of JAWLRI010000957.1, read as the reverse complement.
GTCCCCACGCAGATGCCGCAGACAGCCTGGCTCACGCAGCAGCTGGGAAACCGCTGGAAATTTCACACCGATTTGGGGCTTC
>JAWLRI010000957.1:615305-628358 GCA_034781795.1 Crypturellus tataupa | reverse complement strand
GATGACATCCACCGCTCTCCCCTCATCTATCCAGCTGGTCATCCCATCATAGAAGACTATCAGGTTAGTCAAGCATGTTTCCCTTTCGTGAATCAATGCTCACTAGTCTTGAGCACCTTCTTTTCCTCCATGTGCCTGGAGACAATGGCCAGTATGAGCCGTTCCATCACTTTTCCAGGGAAAACATCAGGTGAGTACGTCTGCATGAGTGGGTGCTCCTCACAATATCCCGTGCACCTTTATTGTGATGGAAATTTTTGGTAAAGGGTTGTCAGCAGGGCATAAGTCCTGTATGTGAGCAGTACCATTTTTTTTTTTTATATTTGCTGTGATTCAGCCCAAGATTAATGACACCTGAATCAACATCTATATTCCCACCAGAGTCGTCTGAGATCTGCTCAATAGAGGTGCTGAAGGCTGGAGAACATGGTTTGCCCCAAGGCTGACAGAGGTGCTGGTCCTTCTCTGGTCTCCTACCGAACTGATGAGATTTCCACCGTGATGGGAACTCAGACACCTATCACACTCGGAGACACTGGTATACACCTAAATTTGGACACTGACAGTCCAGACCTGACTCCCACCCGCTATGTTCTTCATAATAACTTGCCCCGAATGGGAATCCACACCAGTGCCAGGTACCAGACCAGACCCTCCTAAGAGATTGGATACGATTCCATCTCCAACCCTGTCTCCTTGAGTTCCCCCAAGCTATTTTCATTGGTATCTTTCTTGTTTGAGTTCAATGACTGGAACACTTGGAGATGAATAACATTTTTCAGGTAGAACTCAATTAAAATCCTTTTTTTTTTCTCTCTCTCTCTGAAGCCAATAATAACTATTTTTTCCATCTTCCTCTGTTCTGTCTACATGCTTTAACACCCACTGCCTGGGAACTGTGTACCAAGACACATCCTTTGAAACGAGGGCTGATGAGTCAGAAAAGTGACAATCTCCAAGGTACCAGTCATGCTCTCATTTCACTGGAAAGTGCCCACAAATATGCAATGCATATTAACACTTGCCCATTCTGAGAATATTTCCTAATGAAAAAAAAAAAATGTACCAAGTCATTACCCTCCATTTCAAGAACCTGCAATATCGCTGTCCAGGTAGTGAGTCCAAGTCCTTGGCAATCCTGTTTCCCAAAGCCCATTCTCATTCATCCGTTGTCTCCACTAGTGCCAGAACTGAGGTGCTATGTAGTAGATAGCACCTTGCAGGATGTGGCCCGGAGAAGGGAGAGAGCAAGTTCAGGAACTGAACTAAACTGCTGCAGATGCCCATGTCTTGCAGAACCTCCCCAGTGCCTCGGGCTCCGTGCTACTCCTCATGCTGCAGGAGATGGAGCTGATGCCACATCCTGGGACTGGGAGAAGTTCACCTCCAAATGGGGGAAAAGCACCGACTGCATCCACTGGTACAAATTCAGGATCATGGGACAGGCGACAATATTTTCCCTGGCCCAACACATAACACATGGTAACAATCTGCCTCCCAAAAGCATCCCCGAAAAAAAACAGCAGTTTTCCCTCTATACATAAACTTGGTACCACATTTTGAGATGGCTGCAGTTAATACTTCAATTTGCTAAAACAGGCAACACCCTCAACATGGGAGGGTGAACCTACCAGGTTTATTCCTTCAGCATTACCGTTCTTTGCAAACCTATCGGGGCCTGAGCAACCTTGCACTCAATGCTACTGCATCAGCCACAGACCGGAGCGCCTTTCATCCCTCAGCAGAGGAGGGCTGTGGGACGCGAGCTAACGTTTGAAAAGACACTTTTCTTTGGAGAGGCCAGCAGCTTCCTCAGCAGATTTCTCCCCTTGCTATCTCCCCTCCCACCGCAACCCACTGTCACAAAAGAAAAAACATAAATGGCTCCTGTAGTGTCTGCAATGTAAAGAACTAGCTGAATAGGAAAAAATGAACCATGGGCTTTATGTCCTGGTTACAGTCAGTGCAAACATTGCCTCTAATCCCTGTTGTTGGGGGGCTTGGGGGAGAGGCACTGGGAGATGCCCACTAGGAACATTTTGTCTCTCTCCATCTACACTTGAGATCACATTTTTAATGCAATAATATTGAACTGCATTAAGAAACCTCCATCTAACGTGGATCTTGCAGGGAGATCTTAGCAACCCCTTCTTTTCACAGAAGAAAAAGCCAGCTATTCATGCCCAGTAAATCCCATTTTGCCATGGCAACCCCCCCTCCCCACCCCTTGCACACAACAGTTCTTCACCGGGACTGTTTAAAATATCACAACAAAAACAAACCATGGTCCATCCCATGCGAGCGTTCTGGGCTTTGAGCTTCCTGGCAGTGTTGAGGTTCTGCCACCCAGAGAGGTGGCGCAGAATTAATCCAGTGACTAGGGAGGGAAGGAGCCAACGGGCTTCTCTTTCCCCCAGGACCTTGTCCATCCTGAATCAGACTGTTTTGGAGATGGGGTGATGATGGTAACCTGTTCGTGTTGGATTTCTCTTTTCTCTCATCGCCCTGTCTCTGGAGCATGTCTGTCCTTCCACTGCTGGTGCCCAGTGCAATCTCTCCAAGCATCCTCACCTGCAAAGCTGTACCTTGCTTCATCCCAGGGTGAGGAGACCCCAGCCCAGGTGTTCCCTGGATGTGCAGGAGCTGCCCTATGGCTTTGCAGACCATTCATCTTGCCCTCAAAGCACAACTCAAGTGAGAATTTCAACCAAAAAAACACCACCAAGAGAGAAATTAATCATCCTCTGTCCAAGTATAGGAGACCTTCTCCCAGCAAAATGTGGTTCCTTGACACAGCTGTTATCTGAGCAGAAGACCAATATTATGTTGAAAGACACTCACTTGGCAAGCAACAGAAGAGCACAGAAATGTCGCATCCTATGATATCACAGATGGATCTATCAAAATACAGCCAAGCAGCGTTGGGAAGACACAATCTCCTAATGGTCCATTCTGCAGGCTGTGCTGTAGATATAGCTGTGCTGCATCTGCAAGAGCTTCTCTGCAGCTGACAAGACCAAGAGCTGGGGTTGATCTTGGTACTTGGGTACTGCAGGCAAGAGGCTAGATTTTCCTCGGGTTATTTTGTCTGTAAATATTTTCTTAGAGAGACAACAGCCTCTCCCTGGAGGTTTCTCAAGTTCCTCATTTCAGGTGAAGAACAGATCAGCTCCTCTCAGAGAATCCAAATTCAAGAGCAAGTGGGGATTATTGGCTTAAATTCAGTTTCAGTAAAAAACAGAATTAGAAACTAGCTTTGTTTATTTTTTTTAATAAATATATAGAAAATGCAAAACTTCAGGAAATTAAAACAAGTCTTTGCACCAGGCACTTTTAGAATAAGTCCCTGTGATTCCACATATTTTCTCCTACCCTTAATTGTTGACTGAGGCAAATGAAGTCCTTCTGGGGATCCAGACTTTCCCCCAATGCCACAAGCATAAACTACATACTTTCCACAGGCAAATACAGTTAGTCTGCTGATCAACCACAGTCTATTAATATGCAGATATTTTAAGCGTCATCCAGATCCTTTGGCAAACAACTGTGCCTGTGTTTTTCAAGGTACACAACTAATTTCCTGATTTTCAGACATGCTTCAGATGTTTCTAGCCTCTCCTGAGTGTCTTCTCCTTCCCAGGATGTGCAGCCCAGGTTGATGTCTACTCCGAGTGCTGCAATCTCAGGACGAGTAGCTGGGAAACCAGTAGAGGGTCCTGTCTGCAGAAGGCAACTTGTCTTTTCCTAAAGTAGAAATCCAATTTGGCCAAATTGCCCTTTGCTCCCACCTACTTCTCCCCATACTCAGCAATAAGCATTTAAGATAAGTTGCTCAGACATTTTCGGTTAGTCAAGATGGATCTCGCCAAAAAGCCTCCCTAGAAATAAATCCTTTAATGACACCATTTGGCTCCTACGGGCCATAGTGCAATCATCAGATGGGGGAGGAAAAGAAACCTAAGGGCCTCTTCAGTCTCAGATTTTCACTCAGAGGGCTCTGACATGAGGAAAGGCAGATCAAAACTAAGTGGCTGCAGGAATTCCTGCTCACAGCTGTCTCCTCTGCCTCGTTCCCTTTCAGCATCTGCATATACATGCCACAGACAGCCTGGCTCAAGCAACAGCTGGGAAACCGCTGGAAATTTCACACCGATTTGGGGTTTCTTTCATATGCAGCATGCAAGGTGCAGCTGCTGGGCAGCTGCTACGGGATGGCTTAGCCACTCATGCAGCGGCGTTGGGAACCCCCGGGAGCCATGAGGATGCCTGCCGGCGAGCAAAACCAGCCAGGGCACCAGTCCGCATCCACCTGTGCCTCCAAATCAAAGCTTGGCCCCATCCAGCCGTCCTTCTCTGAGATCTATTCAAGCTTCCGAGCTGCGGAGGGGCCTCTCCGAAATGCTCCTCCTGCGTTTCGGGCTGGTACCGAGCACGGCTGCACGTTGCTTTGGTGCTCACTGTGCTTTTTATCCTCCAGCTGCTGATGCTCCCTGTGACGTGGCTTTCCTAGAGAGCTTTGGCTCTGGAGAGCACGCACAGCACCAAGCAGCAGGGTTACTCCTTGGGTTGGAGAACCTCCTTGAGCAGAGGGTTGAGGATGCATATTCATGCATATAACATGCATATTCATCACATGTGAGCTGCAAGGACCCTGCTTGCTCCTTTAAGCCTTGTTAAAAGCAAACATAGCCTTAATACCTGGGGAAGAGGCCAAAGGGCACACCAAAGCAAGAGCTTGCGTCGTCAACCTGAGGAGCCACCACTGTGTTGGAAAGAAAACTATTTGTATGCCCCTCAAAAATACCAATGAGCTAGCTTTACCATTGTTGTAGCATTTCTTGGGATTTGCATCTCCAGCTGTATCCAAGTTACCAGCAAAGAGAAGGAACTAGCTTTTTTTCCTGCTGCTTCAGCAGGTTACACTGCAGGTGCATCTCCATGCTTGCTTTTTCCCACCCTGCTCTGAATCTTTATCTAATGAACTGAAGTGAGGAGATGGTCCAGTGAGATTATCCTGTGATCCTGTGGCCCTTCCAATAAATTGAGCGTGGCTGTTGAAGTATAATTGTGGCCTCTTGATCAGGAAGAGTCCCAAGGATGGATGGAGAAGGAAGAGGAGTCTCCTCTCTAGCCTCTGCTCTGGACGCAGTCCCACTCATTCTGAATATGTGACAGGTTTGATATGGCCATGGAAGGCCACTTGCACAGTGATTTTTCTGGTATGAATTTGCATGGCACATCCAGTTTCCCGGTGAGCTGTCACTAAGTCACCAATTGCAATCCCAAATTCTCCACTTAGAGCCTGTGCAAACAGCCACTTCATTCTGCAAATGCCAAAACCAAAAGAAATCCAGATCTCAGTGCGGGGGCAAGACACACACATTTTTGTGTCTTACTCATGAATAAAATCCTCCATTGCCACAGACAATTAGCAGGACTCATCTGCTAGGACACTGGGGAAAGAAATAGTTTTAGCTCAAAATAAACATACTTATTTGGTCATCCTATCCTCAAGGATGACTATTGTTTCATCATCCAATCCTCTGGACTTCAGACATGTGAACAGATTACTGTGACCCCCATCATCCTCGCGTGGTTTCCAGCAGGGTGATGCTGCAGGACATCACGGTGCTCTGCCTCACACACGCGTCTTGGACTTGAACTCAGGCAGTGTCCCCTGCTCACCACGGTCCCTTCCAACACAGGAAACAGGGAAGACTTATGAAACCAGCAGTTTAACCATTTCCTTAATGTCTTAGAAGCTGCTATGCAAGGAAGCAAAGGACAAAGCAAAGTTAGCGATAGAACAAGCATCACATCCCAAGCTTCACGTATGCTCAGAAGAAATGCTCACAGAGTCACAGGAAGGTTGATGTGGCAAGAGACCTCTGGAGATCACCTAGTCCAAGCCCCTGCTCAAGAGTACGATGCCCAAGACTGTATTCAGTCAAGTTTTGAACACCTTGAGGAAGGAGACCCAAAACCTCTCTGAGAAACCTGCTCCAGGGCTCATCCTCACAGTGAAGAGTTTTCTTATGTTCAGGCAGATCTTCAGTTTGTGCCTGTTGCCTCTTGTCCTATCACTGGGCACCACTGATGTGCAATATTCATATTTCTCTCTTAAAAGATACCTTACTTGTGACCGTCAGCTTGAAAGTAATTCAATCCTAATATCTGGATTCACTAACACCTCTTTATGGCTTTGATTTGCTATGATTTACCTGTGAGATGAATTTCATGAGCTGGATTCAGCTATAAACACAGAAAACTTCACTCCCAACTTCACTCCATGCTGTTCTTTTTTCCCTCCAGAAAAGATGAAGCAGGGCTGCCAGCCCTCACTCCAGCTAACTTCACAGAGGTCGTTATGGAATTACACACTACAAAAGAGGCTTTGTTTTTTTCATGAGGAGATGGTGTCTTGGGAAATCATCCAAGGCATCTAGAAACCCTGCACTGGACGTGTCAGAACACAATGCGCACTGGACATCCTCCTGCAGCTGCCAACTCACTTCTCCAAGCCTGCTGCTTCATTGGATGCCAAGTTTTTCCATTCCCCAGGATCCAATTTAGAAATAATGATCGAGCTAAGTGAGACAGATACAGATGGTTTCATTGTTAGGAGAGAAGGACATACAGATCTTCTGCTTTACGGAACATCTGGGGTCCAAGGCAGTCTGGCCTCATGCCTCTCTGTTGATTCAGGATGGTCACTCTTGGGCAACTTTGAGGGGATTCAGGATGCTTGCAGAAAGCTACAGCCATCCTAGAGCAAAATTGTAAGTAAAAACACAGGGGAAGATGAACATACTTTTTACAACTACCAGGGCTGGAGTTGGGTATTGAAAACTTTCCTCCTGGCCTTCAGTTAACCATATTATTTTCAAAAAAGAGCAAATTCAAGGGAATTTGTATCTACCACAAGTAGGAACTGCCTCCTTCTCTCCAATTTCAGCACCATTGCTGTATGACCCTTACATTTATGTGCTCCCCAGGTGTGGCTGACTCCCACCTCTCCGAATAGCCACCACATGCTCCAAGAGATTTTGATGACTACTGTTTTCCAGATATTAAATTTGAGCAAGTCTATAAAAAGCAATGGGGAGGAGCACAAAAAAAAGCACTTTCAGCCCAGAAAGTGCTAAGATTTCTACCAGGTTTAGCTCAGACACTTCAGATGTCAGCCCAGGCTCAGGGGCAGGCCCCGAAGCTTCCTGCAAACCCAGCCTAAAGACAGGGCTCTATCCCAGCCTGGATTTGAAAACTAAATGGCAAGCTCTGTTGCCCTTTTAAAGGGTGTGGTCTGAATTATAGCACCGTGATCCATGAAACCAGTGGTTACTGGTGATGGGGCACAGTTCCCCTCTCATGAGATGGGCACAGAGTCTCCAACTGGGCTCCAGAAGGTCCTACACATTTGAGTGGAGTCTCGAAGGCCATACAATCTCCTCCTCTTACCCCAGCATGACTGCCCCAAGATCCAGGGAAAAGATGCCAGCAGGAGCCCAACTGTCCCACTCCCAGGTCCCACTCCAGATGATCTAGGATCTGCAGAATACAAATCCTTGGTGGGTCAAGACACCTCCAGCATCAGGTAGCGATTGAACAGGAGCTTAGGGAGAAGTAAACATTAGATTTAGAGCCTAAACTTCATCTAAATCCCACCTTAGGTGCTGGCAGGAGAGCTAGAAAGCTGGTCTCCATCTCTAGCACTAAGTTGCTTCCTCATCTTGAGCAAGGACCAAAGCTCCAGGCCTCAGTTTCTCTACCTGCATTACCTGCAGTAATTTTCTTTAAGTGTTTTTAGAGTCCACCAGCAACACTAATGTCACCTGCAAGATGGAGACATCCTTGCACAGCAATTACAGGGATAATTTCCCTATTAAACAGGCCTCCTTTTGATAGCACTTTCTCCACTTCCTGTTCATTAGGAAGCAGAAGGTGCCTGCGGGGAGCTCTGCTCACGTCACTGCTGCTTCAGACCACATCCCCAGGCTGTTCTACCGCATTTCTTTCAGGAATGCGGCAAACAGAGCATGGGAAAGGTTGAGGGACCAGGCCATTGATCCTGCAAGCACTCTGAAGACCCCTTGTGCTGCTTTTTCCCAGTGGCCTCCGCTGCTTTGTAGTCGTGACCTCTCTCTGTCAAGACCAGACTCTTCCTCCGCAGTGTTTCAGGGCTGACCAGGGCACCAAATAGAGAATTAGTCAGAACACAACATTCTTTGTTGAATTACTCACATTAACACACGTAAAGGTTAGTTTTCTTGCACCACTGGCAAATAGGCATCTTCAAGTGGCAAGAGCCAGAGTGTATCCATGCACGTGCTTGTGCAGGATCTCAAACGTGGCAAAACATCCCATAGCACATTAGCAACAAGTCCAGACCTAATAAATCTTGTTGCTCCTTGTTCTTGCATTCCTCACTTTTTCCACAGCATGGTGACACTGTTTTGGACACACAAAGGACTGGAAAACATCACAGAAAAAGGCAGTGACTCACAGATTGCAGCAGTATCACTATCCCCATCACTCCTAAGGGTTTTGGGGATACCAAGCAGAGGTTTAGATAGCACCTGCTGCTGGAGGTGGGAAAAAATAGGGAAAAGAAGCCTCATTCACCTGTTTCTTCCCCATCAATGATAAAATAAACTTTGGGGGACACTGGCTGCTACATAGGGGGCTTCATGTACTCAAGGGTAGGGCTTTCTGACCCCAGTTCCCAGAATGATGTCACCTGAAGCTTAGGACTTGTCCCATGGTTTGGCCAACCTTGTTGATAAACAGGATACATACATTATACGCACACACATAAATCAAGGTTCGACTGAGAAAAACAGAAGTCTCTCAGTACAGCCAGGAAGGGAACTCCGTGACAGATCACTGGCTGAGAGGAGTCATGAGAAGGAAAAGCAGGCAGGGTTTTTGTTCCATGCATCCCATGTCCCACCGCACATGGCTGTTATTCCTCTCAGGAACAAACGCTAAGGCTGAAAGTCTACAAAGACAAGAACAAAAGGAGGAAAAAAGGAAGGGGAGGCAGCAGAGGGGGAGGAGGATCAGAGGTCAAAGGGCACTCAGGGTCCTGTACAAAGTGTTTCTCTTTTTTGATCTTGTTGATCAAGCAGATCAGTCCCCCTTTTACAGGGTCGCAGGCCATACTATAACCTGTTTTCTTGACCGAAAGAAATACAACACCAGGTATTTGCAGAGGAACAAAAATCTTGTGTGCAAGCCTAAATAAGGAGCAAATTTTCAATGAGGTTGGCATCTACTATACTAAACTGAGAGCATAAAAGTGTCCAAAATACCCTAAAGGTTCTAAGAGAGGCAGGAAATCTCAGGGGCAGAAAAGCTCTGAGACTTTTGGATAGAGTTCTCTGAGTTCAGATCCAGTAATTATCTGTGAAATGGGGAAAATCCCATGCGATCAAGACTTCACACTGCATTTCTGGTGGCAAATCCTTAAAAATATCTTGACTACAGGAAAACTTTCAAGCAGAGCTCAAATTTTTTCAGACACCAAAGTCAGTCTGTCTCAGGACAAAACTACAACAAGAATATGCATATTTCTCTTCTACTGAAGAAGATGCAGAAGAAGTGCAAAAACAGGTTTCTGAAACACATACATTTCAGAAAAGAGCTTTTCACCAGGGACAGACCCAGGACTAGTTACCAAGCTTGTCTGGTAGCCTTAACACTTGATCATAAGGTGATTCAGGAAGGAATGGGCCTTGGAAGGTCTCCAGTCGAATCCCTGCTCCAAGTATAGTCAGCTATGGAGTCAGGTCAGCTTGCTCAAGTCTTTATCATAAAATCTAGTTTTGAATATCTCCAAGGATGGAGGCTTCACAACCTCTCTGGACAACTAGATTTTCTTCATATGCATTACACGTAATTCTTATGAGTAGAATATGTATAGATTAATTGCAAGTGAGTCAAAGGCATGTCAAGATCAGCGCGTGTCTGTTCATCACTGTTTAGGCTCCACATCAGCACTTGTTAATAGGAAAATGCTAACAGAAGAAGAACTAATATTCTTGGTGGAACCCAGAATAAAATTTTCATTTTTTTAAAAAAAATCCCTACTAAAGTTCTCTAGGGAACATGTAGAGCTCCCCTCTCAAGAGCAACTGTATTAAAAAATAAACAGGCTGCCCAGAGAGGTTGTGGAGTCTCCTTCTCTGGAGATCTTCAAGACTCGCTTGGATGCAGCCAAAAAACAACCCCCCTCACCACTACCACCTTTTACCTTGTCCAGGACCTCACAAAGTTCTCCAGATTGAGGGCACTTCTCATTTTAGAGTCTCTACCCTGCAAGCAACCAACAAACCTATCAATACACACGGTTTGTGTGCACAGAGCAGAGAGTGCCTTAACAAGCCAGACCAGAGCTCAGGGTATCTATCTGCATGACCCTCTCCCTTAGCTGGAGGACACAGTTGGTGGGTGCACCATACATATCACTTCCCAGAGCACAGCAGGCTGAGTTGGGTCAGGATGTACAGGATGCACTGAGATATACTGCCATATGAGCGTGCAGTTCCTGGGAAAGCCTTCCTAGTCCCATAAGCATGACCAGGAGACATATAGGCATCTGCAGAGGCTGCAGGGTTAACAACTGGGAATGGGAAGTCCTGGAAAAGAGCCTCCATTTTTATTGCTGAAGCCTCGCACTGCAAAAAACCCTCACTATAGCCCTTGCAAGCAAACACCTTGCCCTTCACCAGGATCACACACCATACAGGGAGCACAGCAGGACTAATAAAGGGAAGAAGTTCATCCTCATATTTTTACACTATTGTGTCAGCTGCCAGCTTCCCACTCATGCTGCTAGCTCCACATCAGCTCTCTGCGGGCTGCCCCAGGAGGCAAGTCAGGGACAGGAAGAGACAGTGCTGGTGGCCGTGCTCTGCTCTGACTCAGCTACTGCTGACATTTGGGCTTGGCGAGGCTCAAGTTTCCCTCTAGCAAGAGGTGGGCTGACTCGGCCGCAGCCAATCTTGCTCTGAGGGAAGAAAGGCGAGGAACGTGCCCTGCAGAGCTGCAGGGTGGGCGACCTCCTCTGCGCACACAGCCACCTACACCTTATGGGAATCTCGCACCCACCCTGTGTTTTGGCTTGTCCTCCTCACCCTTTTTGCTTTATTTTGTCCTGTTGCAAGAGGCTGAGTCTCTCATTGCTGTCCTGGCTCATGTTGCAACTGGAGACAAGTGGAAGATTTTTCCAAGACCAGCATAGAGTTTCCCAACCCAGGTCGGGCTGGGTGCAACACAACCAGCAACATAAAGGGATATCCTTTATGCAAGGCAGGGGTTTTTTTGGGGGGGAGGGGAGTGCAAGTCCCCCACACACTCCCAAAACACAGTTAAATGGGGAACCAAAAGTGACTGGCTTGCCACATTAGCCCAATGTTGCAAGGAGGCCAAGTTAAAACAAAATACTGCTAGTGGATATGTCACTGCCCAAGCCCAGCAAGCCAGTGGGGAGCTCACCACAGTTCATCTTTCTTTGATGCCTAATAGCATAAATATGAGCTGTTAAAGAAACCTCAAGGTCTTGGGTAGATCTGCAGAGCACTCCAAGCTTTATGTTCCATTATTTTGGTCACATCCAGACATGCTGCTCCTCCAGAGATTTCAAGCAGTCCACAAGAACATAAGGGAAGAGCAGTATATATACTATAAATGCTAGAAATAGAGGTGGTCATTCAATGTATCACCTGTTCCTGACAGGAAAATGAAAATCCTCCTCTACATAGTTTAAAAGATACAACACAAAAACTTGGAGTAAAATTCTATTATTACCCATATTTTGCACCAAACCTTTCATGCCTATCACGTTCCCATAACTCTCCCACCTCCAAACACTGCTGTCCTCAAGACCCCACTTGTTGTCCTTGCTGGTGAGTCACTGAAACGTGCAGAATTGGTTGTGTAACTCATCTGGAAACTAAGTCGAGCAGCAACATAAAAGCATCTCTTGGATAATGATAAACATATAGGAACTGTGAAGTCCCACCAGCAGGTACATGCTCATTCAAAAACCTTTACAGGGGCCCTGTTCCTGTGAAATGGGTGGAAAAACTCCCATCAACTTCAAGTCACTCACACCATGCAAGAAACGCCACCTTTCTGAGCAGTGAATACCCAAGACCCCTGTATGCTCTGTGAACATCAGCTGGGTTTTTTCAGAGGCAGCTCTGACCACGCTTACATGGACTGATGATGTATAGGAGCAGTCCAACCTCAGCAGTTCACCAGGGAGAACTATAAGCAGCTACTGTGTCCATTACAGGCATTTTAGAGGGCTAAAACACAGGTCTTGCCTCTTTTCAATCACCCCAAAGAACCTCTGCTGCTTGAGAAAGTGCCAGGGCATCTCATGATCTCCATCTGATGTTCTGTTAGGCTGAAGGCAACAACCTAAGGACATTGAGTCCCTGATGAATATCCTAGAGAAGATCTCATTCTGGTTGACAAGAATCCATAGGTGGTGGTTGAGCAGATGGTAGCTCAGGTATAACCAGCTCACACAGGCTGCCTGAGAATGCTGAGCAAGTCTAAAGACTGAGCCTAAATACAGTCCAGAGTGAGCAATGAGGCAACTCACTTCTCCAAGAAGCAGTTTTGCCCAGGTCATACCACTGAAAGCTCAAGCCACCACAGAAGAGTAAAGATACCTCCCCAAGAAGCATCACTGTCACTTTGAATGTTCATGCCCAAGAGGGTGACATGGTCCATGCAGTATAGAAATTAATACCAAAGGCTGAGTTCTAAATATGATTAAATTACTTGACTTGAGACTAGACACTGATTATTTTTAGCCCATCGGTGAGATAGTGAGATAGATCAGCTCTGGATAGTGGCAAATATGTAACTGTCTCACAAAAACAAGAAAGGCAAAACTTTCCCCTCCCTTTGGGCAGGAGGGGTCCAAGCTTCAGTATCCGTGTTTTACTTGCAGTCCCTTGGGAGACTGTCGGATTCGCTATCAACCCGTGGTGGTTGCCCGTGGTTATAGAGGGAATACTGAGGCCATCCACCTCAGGG